>CM046724.1:36162930-36197930 GCA_025584915.1 Monochamus saltuarius
ACTGATAAAATCACTGTCATACAGCAAAACAAAAAATAAAATTGACAAAAAACATCCCTTACCTATTCTATAAAAACTGTCGTGTATGCACCTTTAGATAGTTCTATTATGTTTAATTCAATACCCGTGGCGCCATCTAGCAATAGCATGAAAAGACATTAGTTTTGGTAAAGCGGTGCTGCGGGACAGAGCGACATTCGACATTAATGGCGAGACTGACAGTCGAGCCCTATGTACTAATTAACAGTTTGTTTGTGTATAGAAAATAAATAAACTAAAATTATAAAAACGTGTATACAGTCCATTAGACGATACTCTACAAAAACACTACTCACTACCATCAGATACATAGGGATATACAAAATATATCACAGTTTACATATCTAAAAGTTAACATTGAATGGTTTTTCTAAGTATCGCTTTAGAAATTGCAAAAAAGTTGCTTTTATAATGAAAGTTGGCAAGTAGGTAATGTATCGAAATAGAAACATTTGTAAAATCTAATGATAAAAATCCACATAAAAAATTATCATAATTTACTGGCGATATATGCTTTGATAAAATCTTTGTGCTTTGTGGAGAAATGGTTTCATCAAACCTCGCCGATCTTCTTGAATGGTTACGCCTACCGACCTCAGCAAGGTATACCTTTTTCAAATAAAACAGGTAGGAGAATCGATTGTTTCGATAGTGAGATGAATACATTAAGACGCAAAAAAGTTTTGCCATTTAAAAGAAACATGGTGAAACATATTTGAATTTCTCGTCGGCAAAAATCCTCGATTTACAAATTTTATGTAAATATTTGGATTTCTTAAGAAGTTATCTAAAAATATCGAAAATAATATTTTAACTTTAACACCCTGTAACTCCGTTAATAATCAGTTTTGGAAAAAATGTTATAGAAAGAGGTACCATTTATTGTCGGTCTAGAATTACCCCATGAATTTTTTGCTCATCATTTCCGGACACCCTGTATATTAGCGCTACAGGCCTAGTGGCCCTTGGCTTAAAGTTTTGCAATTTTTAGCTGCCATTTTTTCCTATCCTTTGCTTCTTCTTTCCAGTTAGTGACACCAATTTTCCTCAGATCACCTTTGACTTCATCCAACCATTGCTTCCTTGGTCGTCCTCTTCTCCTCTTCCCTCCTCCTGCCAATAGTATTATTTTAACCCATCTGTCGTCGGGCAAATTTGGGTTTAATTACGGAGCTCGAAATCGTTTGTGTTTATCACTGACTAGCCAGGACTGTTTTGTTGTGCTTACAAGTTAATAATTTATTAAAAACTATTTACATATGGTAAAATGTCCTTCGAGAGATCTAAGAGTTATTGCTATATTTCCAAAACGTTCTTTTATACGGAACTGCTCTACGTTGATTTGATTTGTGTCAGGTATAGATATCAGATAGTCAATAGATTGGATTGTCTCACGCATAGCACAGCAGGGTGGTCGAAAAGTAATTAAGGAACAAATTGATTCCTATAAAAAAACTCCAACAATATTGAAATTTCTAAAAGGTGCCTTATGAAGCTATACTGTTATTTTTAGGTAAATAGTTTTTGCTTGTAATATTCACTGTAGAAAAATTAAGTTGAAGACATTGTGCAGAAGTAGTGTGCAGTTACCTTCAAGATAAATGTATGTGGACCTACTGGTTAACTACTTGTTAGTATTAAAATATATTAATATTACTGATTGCAGATTTATAAATTTAAGAATAATGTTTACACTAGTTTCATACAATTGCATATATTTTACGCCACAATGATTATTTAAAAAAATATATTGTGAAGTATTATATAACGCTGCAAATTTATTACTATAAGAATTAGCATATTAAATTTAATAATTTATTAATCGCTACAATATACGCATTAAAATCGTAATCTGGGTGATGTGTGTAAGAAGTAACTTTTTACCTATTAAAATTTGAGGAAACGTGTTTACAGAGGTTTTTTGCTTAGTGGGCACATGACAAATTTCTACTTAACTTTTCGGACTTTCAATGATTAAGACATATTTAAAATCACAACTGAACAAAATTATTGTCAATTCATTGAAACATATATTTTTTTAACTGTCTGCTGTCAACTTTCTTCTTGTGCACCTGTGATTTTTATTTTGAATAATTCTGTGAGCTTTATAGCAGTGATACGAAACCTCAGAGTCACATGTTAATAAATAACGATTCACTAACAAATCTACCCCTAAATATTTTTTTCAGGCTTTTTTAAAAAAATCATAATAGGACATCTGCACGTGACGTCACGATATTCAAGGGCGTTGTTTGGAGTATGAACAAAAGTATAACCTTATATTTATTCCAGTTTATTATTAAATATTTGAGTATTATTTGTATTATAAAATGCCTAATTATTGTATGGTAAACTGTGGCAGTAATTCTGCAAGGGACAATGTTAGTTTCTTCAGAATTCGTTCTGAATTCGACAGACATAAACAATTTAACCAATTAGCGTCTGAGAGACAAAAGTTAACCAAGTAGCATCTGAGACGCAAAAGGCTTGGATGAATAGTTTAAAAAGAGCTGACCTTACAGAGTCCAAAATAAAATTTGGAAGAATATGTTCAAAACATAAAAGAGCAAAAATTATACATTTATTATACTATAGGGAAACCTGCAAATTTGCAGGAGCAAAATAATCCAGATTGGATCCCCATTGTGAATATGAGTTATACATCTGGTACTTTATCAAAAGAATCAAGAAAAGATAGATATGAAAGGATAAAAAGGCGAAAAATATTAAATGAAGAAAGAGATTTGAAAAAATAAATCATATCAATTTTCCGTGGCTGTGCAAACGCCACAGCAGCATATGATTGTATTTAGGGGCAACCTATTTCAGGACTAAATTTTTATTTAATCTTATTCTGTGATACCTACTTTTGGAAAACTTTGTTTAAAACTGGCACATGTTTCTGCTATTTACAAAGTCAAATGTTTTCAGTAATATTTATTAGTGAAAAGTTAATATTTTATATAAATCTTGTACAATGAATACCATATCGGAGTACCATTTTTAGTTATAAATAAATATTTCTTTTGTAGCTAATTTAAATTATTTGAAATGAAACTGTTTTAGCATGTTTTATCTGCATACCTATATACATAATATGCTTAGATTCGGTGAGAAAAATTACTTATTTTCTAAGCCTTTAATATGCTTTAAGGGCGCTGTATTCTTGAAATAGTGTTTTGTACAAATGCAAGTAATTTAAGAACTGAATAATAGGTGCAGAATTTAGCAAATAACAAGAATGTTATCCAGCAAATTTTTAGGTACCTACTGAAATCTTTCAAAATACGTAATTTTTTAAATAGATGTAAGTATTGTTATAACATAAACTTACATAATTCTGCATATAAGATTGTTCACGTTTATTGATAAGTATCTGAAAATAATTGTTAAAATGTGGGGTTAGAATGGCCAAATAATGTGTGTCATGCAAATGCTTTTTAAAAGTTATTATATTATTTGAGGAGAGTTTAAACAGTAAGAGTGGATAAACAAAACATCAGTAATTTTATTTTTGATATTACTTTTGCTCTACTTGTTTTATTTTTCGAGATTTCAGTACCTAAAAAACACCACAAATTTGATGTATGTGTTTATACATACGTACTTTTATTATATAACAAATAATTTACAGTATTTGGATATAAAGTTTTAGGAAAACCTTCTTCATTATCAGATTGAATGTGTATGGATCTATTCCAATTTCACTTATTTTATGTCTATATCTATCAGCACTTTCAGCGTCTATGACTTTCGGTGTCTAATGTATAATAATATTCACTATACATTATATAAATGAAGAAATATTGTAGCCACAAAAAAACGAAAAATAATAACAACAATAAACTATAACCAGAACACAACCACTTAAGGTAACGTGAAAACGTATAAATAAATAGTAATAAATACGTTTGAGGTTATGATTGCTGTTTGTTTATCCTCCAAACCAGTAGCCACGCCTACTTTGATCACGTGCCGCAGATGCTCTATACTGTGTATACATATAGAGGACTAAGCCGTTCAGGACATAAATTCATAGAATTCTTTCTTAAACATTGTACAAGGATTCCACCATTTAATTTCTTAAAATTCATTCCTGGACAGCTTGTGACAAGAAAATATTTATTCGCACACTGTACTCTGTAACTAATATACATACTATATGACCTTCTTAAAATATATTCATGTTTGATTCCATTCCTTGTCATATCTAGGGTTGCTACCTTTTTAAATTCTCAAGTAGAAACTTACATCAATATTATTATGCCATCATATTTAAACATATTTTTTACATATATCGGGTCTCTTGTGTCCAGATAATTGAATTTTAATATAAATATAACAACTTGGCTGTAATAAAAAAACTGTCCTTCCAAAATAAGGACAGGTGCCAACCCTAGTCATATCATACGTTTATGTTAATATTAATATACTTTATCCAAATGTGACATTAAATTGGCTTTATTAACTGAATAACAATTGTAAGTAATAAATAATATTTTATTTAGTTGCGAATAATTTTTTTTAAAATTATTTTACTATTTTTACCTCACTCCAGTTTGGTTAATAAACTTTTATTATCAAAATATACCAACAGAATACATAATTAATATTTATAATATTGATATTGCAATTCTTTAAACCAGTGAAGTTGGCACTGATACTACTACCGACTGGAATAGATACTTGCTCCAAAACATTAGAAACAATATTTCTAATGATTTCATTTTCAGTAGAAGAAACTTATAACTTATCTTCTGATATTTGATGAATTCTGTTAGCTATTACCACCCCAGGACACCCAAATGTATCAAATACAGCCTCGTCCCCTAATATATTTTTTTAAATTTCAATTTTATTTTTAATTATAGCCTTCCGCAATAGAATCACAGTACCATCCACCATGTCTTCTTAATACTGCTTCAGCAAGTGAAGTCGTCGAAGATCTTCGAAAACTGTGCCCAGTATACTCATACGCATTTTAAATTCCAAGAAACTCTGCTGTCTTTTGTGGCATCTTAGAGAATGTATTCAAACCTATAGGCTGTACTGTGCATGTTTAATTTTTATAGTTTAAAAAGAATCATCGATATGGTATATTTCTTGGCTTCTGTTTCATATATTTTCGAAATATGTCAAAATATATATGAATATTCTTTGTTTATGTCATAGGGTCAGAATTACAATGTCCGGTTGACTAGAGGTTGAAACTGAACTTCCGGTCAAACTGCAGTTTGAGTATTATAAACGTCAACTGAAACTTGAAGTGTCAGTTTAGCAACGTTTCCCTCAACCGATGGTTATAGTTCAGTTTGAACTTCAACTGTCGGTTGAAATTATTTTGACACTGCAAATATCTACATAAATAAAAGTGTGCGTAAACTCGTATAAACAAAAACATGGCAACTATATTAGATATATTTGCTTTAAATTTATTATTACTGGTTAATAGCTATTTAAAAATATATAGTTTTAGAAAATAATTTATTTTATATATTTTAAACCTTTTGAAAATAAGAGTTTCATTTGTACTGTTCAGAACTGATCTGTAGAAGTTACAATTAAATTATATCAAAGAAATTTGAAAAATATTTTTATTTTTCATTTCATCATTCTCCTTACACAAACTGAATTTGTGGAAATAAATAAAATCCATTTTTTTTTGTTCATCTAACTGTAGATATTTAGTACTTTCCTTTTACTTGTGAGGTGAGTCTGAAGTGAGATAAGATTATCTAAGCCACTCAGTTTAGCAAATTTTCAAAGTTCAGAATGTCTAAAAAAATGTTGGTAATTATGTACAACAGCGTAAAAATCTCCAATCTTAACTAAAAAATCCTACCCCTATTTTCGAGGGTGCTGATCACAAATCTGAAGTCAGATTGCTCGTGATGTAGTTTTCGAAAAAAAATTTTAACTTTTTTTAAAATAAATTGGTTTAACAACAATAACCTCACTTAAAAAATCACAGAACAGACAGAAAATAAATATAACTTGTGACTGCGGCATAAGTCTTAAATATATGATCTATAGAGGCATAAGCCAAATTTCTCAACTACAAGCCAAGCTCAAGAGGTTGTGCTGCATCGGTAAGGGGGGAGGTATAAATTCTCAGTTTGGCTTACTTCATTATTGCAAAAGGACACTCATCTAAGCTGAGGTAAGAATAACTGAGAATTGTGGCAAATGGAACACAGCAATTATAACATACATAAAATTTATAAGTATCTGCAGTTCTGTTCTAAAAGAAAGTTCGTTAAAACACTATTTTCTTACACTATAATATTTCTAGTTAATGATTACATCTACTCGACAGAGGCAGTCTGCATCATAATAAATTACTCTTACTTTTTAAGCTTCCTTCAGAGAATAATGTAGTGTTGCTGGCAACATCCCCACCACCATTCTAATTTCAGTAAAATAAAGATTTTATAAAGTTGGTTTTGTTTTTGTTGGTTATGTATGTCCAAATGTTGCTCCTCTGGATAGTTGAAGTTGGAAATTTTCAACTTCACTTGACTTCAACAACGAATACAATTAATTTCATTGGATGAAAGTCGTGTTCTCTGAAGCTGGCTTTAAGTAATATAAAACATCAGTATTAGTAATTATAATTCATAAAACTTCAATAATGATTAATCAAAATAAAAGACAGATTATCTGCAAAAATAGACGGAAAAAATTTTAATGTTTCATTGGCTACAATTGAGCTAACATGAAATAGTGTTATAATACAGAATTTTTTTTCAACCGCTGGTCCAAATTCAAACTATGGTTATATAACCAGAGGTTCAACCTGAACATTATATTACTAGCCCTTAGTATCTGGAATTGTGACAACTAAAGCCTGCTGTACATTATATGACAAGAATTCAGACGTCTTACATCATGGCTGACGCTAGGCAATTGTTTTTATTATCAACGTAATTTTCGTTATTTGGTCGCGTTAAAAACAATAATTTTTTGCTATTTAGTGTAATATATAATGCAAACTTTTAGTGTAGTATATAGTTTTATTACTCTCAGTTACAGTTTCTTAAATATTTTGATGAAAATATAATGAATTATTCATTTGTTCGTATGACGTAAGTCGTCTGAATTCTTGCCGCCAGTATAACAATTTCTTTGTCAATTAATTGATCAAGTGGTTGTCAAGTTAATTGACAAATGTAATACTAAAACTTGGATGTCAAATAAATTGATAAAGAACTCAAGTTATTGACGACTTAAACGAATGAATGAATTAATTCATCAATTTCTTCGTCAATAAATTGTTACTGTAATGCCCGCTTAATATACTTCCTCTGTCTTCAATATCATCGATAGATATAGCTACAAGTTCCCTAATTCTACAACCTCCCGAAACATAATTAGGACTACCTTTAGCAATAAATAACACAGGTCCACATAAAAAAAGTGGTGTGTGCTGAGGGTCCCATTATATTTTTCCTTTGTATTTTTTCCCGCCGAACACCAATCTGAAGTTAAAATTGGGGGTTACACAGCAAATATTTGAGATAACCTAAAAAATTGATAAAAATCACTTTCTCGTAATTTATTCTGTATGATACCCTTTAAAACTGAAACAATGAAAAATGCTGTAAATTAGTGAATATTTACTACTTTACAGCTACCTTGGTATACTTATAGCTGTAAAATAGTAAATATTCACTAATTCACAGTATTTTCCATTGTTTTAGATTTAGAGAGTATCATACAGGATAAATTATGAGAAAGTAATTTTTATCGATTTTTTTATGTTTTCTCAAATATTTGCTGTGTAACCCCCAATTTTAACTTCAGATTCGTGTTCAGCGGGAAAAAATACAAAGGAAAAATATAGTTTAACTCCCAGCACACATGACTTTTTTTTTGTGAACCTGTGTAAACTTTTGATGTGATTTTTATCGTTTTTATGGGTTTTCTCTAAAATTTACTGTGCGACCCCCCATTTTGACTTCAGATTCATGTTCAGCGGGAAAAAATATAATGGTACCCTCAGCACACACCATTTTTTTTTGTGGACCTGTGTAATTGATATCAGGGGCTGTATCCAAAAATTTGTTGAGGCCTTCTCTGGTAAACACGTGACTTTTTGGCTTATAATCCATTGATTTATACTTTAAAAAGGCCTTCAACTGGTAAAATCTACAAAAAGTAAAACTATATAAGTACCGAAATCACATATACATATATACAGGCTGTATCACATAAGAGGGCCACTCCCATGTATCTCGCCTAATATGCGAGACACGTCAAAAATCTTTAATTGTTTTTGTTGCATTTTTGGAGGCCTTTATGCTCGTAAAAATAAATTTGAGATCCATGGCCAACTTTATGAGTAATAACAAAAAAACCTGTAAAGTGCCCAAATTTTAAGACTGTCTAACTTTTTTTATTTTAAGAGATAGAGAAAACTTATTGGTAATAAATTTTTATTGCAAAATTGATACCTTCCACCTGATATAAACAGATTTTTGAAATATCCTATGTGCTGAAGCAGGCTATGGCCACAAAAAATTGCCTGTTTTTTCGTCTTTCATGCAATATACTACATGTTGCCCTTATCTTTTGTATTTATTACATTTTTTTCAATTTTAGTTAAAAAAATGTACCTAAATATTTTCGTGTTGCTCAAGATAATGTAGAACCTGTTTTAAAGACGCCAACTGCAAAAAAATAATAAACAGAATGTACTTTTTTATGCAAAATACAGATTTTCTTATATTATTTTATTGGTTTTCACATTAGAAGCAATTGGGTCTTTAAAATTATTTTAACACAGACAATGTAATAAAATAATATTATAAGAAAATCTGTATTTTGCATAAAAAAGTACATTCTGTTTATTATTTTTTTTGCAATTGGCGTCTTTAAAACAGGTTCTACATTATCTTGAGTAACACGAAAATATGTAGGTACATTTTTTTTAACTAAAATTGAAAAAAGATTAATGAATACGAAAGATAATAATAATAATAATAATAATATCTCTACCCCTCATTCTAATCACAGGGATTAGCCCAGAAGTCGGAGACTTGTGCGAGAGAGGGGCGGCATATTATTATTAAGCAGGCCGCATTTGCGCCCAGGAGCGACTGATAGGCCCTAACCATTCAGTGCAGGAGTGAGGGAAACCTGGAAAATCTGATTAATTAGGAGGTGGTCAAATATCAACCGCATCAATCTCTCACATTGACCCAAGCTAACATTGTTCCACCCTACCATACCCACAGAGAGGGTGCCAATCCTCTCCACGAATATAGCTTATATACGGCCCACCGCAGCTGGGCTCGAACTAACTCCGTCTAGTCACCTCGATTCAAGTACTAACACCTTAAACCGCGCGACCACTGACCGATGATAAGGGCAACATGTAGTATATGTTATGAATGAAACAAGGTTCAGAGAGATACTGTTTATTTAGTGGATCGTGCCGATCGGGCTAACCTACAGGTGGTACTTTTTGTCTACAAAACTAGTACATGTTTTATGTCTTATAGTCCAGTAGGGAACATTATTATATTTAAAACTAATACATGACATCTCCCTTTTTATAAAATAATATACATAATTATATATAACTAAAATCTAACTAAATTAACAATAAATATCTATTATCTAACAATAAATCAGCCTATCTGGTTTCTTAACTAATCTGCCACATCTTGTGCTTTGTGGTGAATTATTATTCAAAATATTTTCAGGACTAGACTGCAAGGAATTTTCATTTTCACTATCACTAATTTCAATTATGTCACTATCATCTAAATCTACATCTTTACTAGTACTTGGTATTGGTTCAATGAATCTACAATTTCTTGTTACAAAGTATCATTATTAGTATTAGTAGTAGTATTAGTAGTATTAGTATCATTATTTCTTTTTATAACATAAGATCGATTTCTAGATCTGTTAATAACTTTACCAAATTCCCATTTAGATTTAGGTTTATTTTGAAATCTTACATTTTGATTATTTGAAATAGGTTTTCTATTTTTGGAATTTTTATCATAATACTTTTTTTGTTTACTTTGATTCAATTTTATTAAAATGAGATGAGAAGTCTACTAAGTGTAAGTAAGGGCTTTCTAAAATTTAAACAAACCTGAATATCTTGAAAACAATTGAATTTGAGAATAAAGTATGCTGGAATTACATCTTATAAAATCTAAGGTACACTTTAAAATTTAAATAAAAAATAGTATGTTTGGTTTGAAATATGCGAGAGAATATGCTTACTTTTGGTACAGTTGGAAGTCTCATACCTACATCGCAATTGGATCCATAGAAAAATATAACAAATTCCTTATACACAAATTTTCAAAATACCAGTCAATTTTCTTTTTCAGAGACGACTAATTGAAGATTTCCCTTACATACAATATGAATGATGTTTTATTTATTTATTTTTATAACTTTTACATGTTATTTGTGTTACAGTTTTAATAAATAAAATAAGAACTATTGTGCTTGTAATTCTTCAAAAATACCTGAGCTTAGCAAATCTGTCCCTAAAAACTATTAAGTATTTTAAAGAGGACAAACTTAGGAAATTGTAACTTAATAGTTAGTAGATTATATTTTTCTTATATGTATAAAGAACTTTACAAAAGTCAGAAACTACTTGCAGAAACTATTGGTCCTTCTCTAATAAATAATTTGACAACACTGTTGGCTGCAATAAAATGCGCCAATTAAAAATTAATATACAAGCCGCCGCAATAAAGTCGGCAATGGCTGTCACAGTCAGTGAAATGAACGGATCTCACAAAGTACGCCTAACTAAAAGAACATCAATTTTTATTTTTAAAGATAGAAATATGAAAATTATATAAAGGGGATGAAAAAAATGAGCCGAATCAGTATTCATGTCAAAATTTACTCCAAACACAGCGGTTCTCGATGTGCAATAAGGTATACCAAATGTAATGTTGCAATAATGATAGCGGGATATATATATAGATAAAATGTGAACCTACCTGCTCATGTACACATTTTCTTATAATGAAGATTTCACCCTTTTTGATTTTTCAGATATATAAGTAAGCCATGACTATTTTATCATTTACATTCCTTGCTTGTTTTTTGATGTACCATTTGCAAAAATTAATGTACTCTTTCTCATAAAGTAACTTGGATTTTTCCGGAATTACTTTGCATAAAGCCGCTTGTGCTTCTAATAATACATCATCTGGTACACAATCTGATAATATTGAATTATGTTCCATTACTTCCAAACACTTTTATTTTCAAACAACTCAAGACAAAAATATTGAATATTGACATGAATCAAACCTGAATTCAACTAATAAACAATTAGTTGTAATTGTGTAGCAGCATCTAATAGAATCTCACAGATCACTCAGCCCATTTGTTCTAAATTAGTTTGCGAGTATAAAATTACGTTAAATATCAATAATCTGTCACAATTGGATAAAATATTAGCCATGTGAGTTAAATGAATTTATTCATTAGAAGAAATTAGTCCACAAGCCGTCAGGCACAACTTTCTTCTCGTGAATAAATATTTATTAAACTTACTTGGTGTATAAATATCTATTTTTACCTACTACTAAATAAATAAAAATTATATTCTTACCCACAAGCATCATGTAAAATTTTAGATATCTTTCCATCACTAGCTTCTATAGTTGCTTTTGGAAGTTGACATATTAAGGCTATTAAACATGATAATATCGACTTATTCTTTTGCGTTTCAAAATAAATACTAAGTAATTTATCATAAAGTGGATTGTTTTTTGTAAGGCCAATTAAGTCCAATATTTGTAAAATATTCTCTCTATTCAAATATACACTGTAAAATTCATTTTGTTTTTCTTCATTCAAATAAATTGGATAATCAAGAGGAACACTGGTAAATGTTGTTTCTGTGTTAAAAATGGATAATGAATAATAACACTTATTCTGTATCAAATATTCAGCTACAATTAAGTTCAAAGCTTGATTAGACAAAGTGGATTGTGAATTGTTTTCAATAATGCCTCTTCCAATTGTTGTATATTTTAAAAGACTAATAAGTTTAAACCGTAAGTGCAATTTTAATTCTGTTAATACACCTTTTTCATGAAACCACAAATTCAGTTTTTCTTGAAATTCTTCATAAGAAAGAATTTTAGTAGTATTTCCTTGCAAAAATACTGCTCTTAGATTTTCCATTTTAAATATTCATTATTTACAAACGCTGACACTTTTATTTTAAATTTTAACTATTTTCTATGATTTTAACCTTAACCGTCGTCTGCTAAATTGCCGAGCCGGTTTTAGTCTGTCCCCATGATCCAGGAAAGCTAAACTAGATAAGACATTAAGACAAGAATGCTCCATCCACAAACCTAGGTTTGTGGCTCCATCCTTAAGCTTTAACGTTCGCTTATTTGCGCGCGACTGCAACGTCACGAAGATACCTCGGAGGAATATTGGCATGTGCTGTAATGTAAAATCGTAAAATTTAGTTCCTTGTAATTTGCTTGTCGACTGTAGTGTTTTTCATAATTTTCTGAGTTCCTCTTGTAAACGTGTAATAAATAGTTAATCATATTTCTGAATATCTCTCGGTCGCTTTATACTTTTGTTTTACTAAAACATAGATATGAGAGGTTAGTTCTCGATCGCTTTAAGTGTATGTACAATGGTCGTCAGCTTAAAGTCACCACTTGCATGTTTTGTCCCTTTCTAGCACCGTAATGGCACTAGAAAAGAATGGACCATGGAACTGGTGACTTTAAGCTGACGACCATTGTACGTGTCGCAAAAGTGCTCCGGCATTAAAGTCCAATTTGAACCGTGGCGAGTTATTTTTGGGATACAAATAGTATGAATTTTGGTGGTGGAGGAAAGGGGCAAGCGGGCGAATAAGAAAATTTGAAAATAACAGAGTAAAAGTAACGGAAAGAGAAAATTTTTAGGTTAGTGAAAGTAGGTCAGCAATAAGGTTCAGTGTTGCTTATAGAGATTGACAGAGAGTCTCCGATTGGTCGACAAGGACAACTTTGTCACGCGGGGTAGGCAACCAGTAATTCGATCAGAAACTTATTTCAGAAAAAAGACCTTAGTGGTTAGAAGTCAAGTGAGATAGGCAACTAGTAGTTTCGGAAATATACGAAACGGAATGTTAAGGAAAACTGAAAAACCGGTGGTAAGTAAAAGAGTAATGAGGACACCCGAGCGAAGAAAGGAAGATATTGAAATAGAAACAGAAAGTGATGCCAGTGGAACGGATAGAATAGAATAGAATATTTATTTATTTAGCAACAACAAATGCTATTTACATTACTATACATACACAAAAACACAACAAAAGACAATGTTTACCATGCCCTATCATTACAAATATTTTAACATTCACAGATCTTTTTATTTCCTCAGGCAAAGCATTATAATAAATGTAATCCTTCATTAAAGAGAGATTTTTTCAAGGAAGTTAACTTAGTATATTCAATATTGTATACTCCAGCAGATCTTATGTAAACATATCTCTTAACTAAAAACTCTTTAAGATAATCAGGTACCTGATTTCTTTCAATTTTATATATTAGCGTCATACATGATCGCGTTACAATTTACTCGATAGAAATCCATTTTAAGGTATTTAACAATTTATTGGTGTGTAACGATTACAGTTTAGTATAATACGCATTGCTTTATTTTGTAACACTTGCAATCTATTAATATGCGCTTTATTGCAGCCTATCAGTAATAAAAAAACAGTAATTGAAATGTAGATAAATGATCGAGTTATACACTGTCATCTTGACCCAACATGATAATTCATGTGAAATTCTTCTAAAAAACTATATTTTCTTACCAATTTTTTTACATAAAAAATTAACATGAGAATCAAATGATAATTGCTGATCCAATATTACGCCAAGTATTTGACTATTATTGATGTGTATATTTCTATTAACAGCAAAGTAGCTTTCACAATTAAATTTGATCCCAACCACCATACATTTAGTTTTATCAGTATTTAGTTTTAACTTATTTATAAATAACCAATTATATAACTTATATAACTGATTATTCATCCTTTTAGTTACTTGTGAAAGATATTTCCCTGATAGAGACATCATCAGCGTATCATCTGCAAACAAATTTACATATAAATCATTTAAAATACTATTTATGTCGTTAATATATATATTTAAGATTAATAATTAGTTAATACATTATACTGTAGACAACATACCTCTCTCTCTCATATCTGTATATTTTTTTATATAAAACGATCTAGTCTGGTTTCATGTATTGTGTGCAGTATTTATGCGATATTTATATTTTATAAACTAGGTCAATGTCACGGTTATTGAAGGGACGTTGATAAAACCCTTAAAAATAGTATCAAATCCTTTATACAGAAACTGTTTCTTTAAAACATTTTAAAGCTATCAGAGTAATAATTTGCTTATTTTTAATTCCGTACATTTTATAAAACAGCAACAATTATTTTAAAACATTAAGTTTTACCGGCAATAATTAGTAGGTATCGTATTAAAAACCACCTACCAAATACTATTATTTAATAATAATAATTAGTTAATAGATCAGCAAAGAATTGTATTTTTTACGTACTATTTTACAACACTCGAAAATAGTTTTAGGATCCATACTTCATTATAATTGACAGAAAAGTATAATGACATGAGTCGCAATGTTATAAAAAAGCATATTTAAAAGATTATTCATTGCAGTTTTTTCTTTTTTGTATCTCCCTTACTTAACATTTAGACGTCGGAACTTGTATCATTGGCAGTTTATTACGATCAAACTGAGGTGTATACATGCAAAAATTAGTTAAACATATGTATTTACATTGATTTGGTGCTCTGTTATTTCTAGTGACTCGCATCGCCGAAATCTCATCACAATAAATTGGAAGCTGTAGTTTTGCATATCCAGACTATTGTCTTCAGCATCCACATTACCTCACTAAAAAATCCTCACTTTCACATTTCACGGCCTCACAATTATGTCAAACTATGTCACTATTTTTGTTATAGCTTCTGCATTTGCGTGTTCTAGTACTTTTGATGCGATCAGATGAGATCTTGTGGCAACATTTACTTTCAATGCACCTGTTATAACGTGTTATTAATAATAAGTACACACCAACAAAGCTACGTATGTAATGTACTAAATTCATTATAAAATATCAGCTTCCGTCGCGCCGCGCTGCGTGGAATACGACCCGGACCTGAAATGACCGGACAAGTTCCGACATCTAGACTGGTAACAGCTAACTGGCAACGCCGTGGACATGGTTCTGCAGTGAAACTCGGACGCTGTGCAGGGGCGGCGTGTATAGCAATTTGGGTGCAGTTTAAAAAAATAATTATAACTCGGCTATTTATTTGATTTAAAAAAAACTAATTTCAGATTAGCAATCTAGGGAACACGGACTACCCCCCCTCTAAATCGTTAACAGAAAATCTTCATGGTCTTGAATGGAAAGCCGGATTCACACCACTACACAAATTCAAAACAATATTGCAAAATATACCAACTAACATAATTTACATAAAAGGAAGAGAAAAAGCGGACTACATCAGGAAATTAGTTAAAGCTCCAGTTATTGAACTCCCATAGCAACCCGTACTGCAAAAATTTACACCAAAATGTTTCTATCACAGCCAAAATTATTGTGTTTGTGCTCTTGTATATTTGTATATTTTTTATATGATGCTTTTTGCAATCCATTAAATTTTAATAAACTGTAAATATAAATATTTGTTTCATTTAAACAAAACACAATCTAATCAAACATTTTTATTTAAGGTACAATTTAACAAAATCTGTGATTATATATTTTATGTCTATGAGTAATATCTAATATAGGATTTATAACATATGATAGCTCAGCTATTCTTCTCTGGAAACGTGCACGGTCACGTGCGAAGACTTCCCAGTATGTTTTCCTAGACGAATTATATGCAAATTTCCAGGTTACAAGCAAGTGTATTTTATCTTTCTCGTTAAATGTAACTTTTTTCATTCTTGCTCTCAAATACTTTTAGATGTAAATAAATTAATTCCATAATCATGGAAACATTTTCACTATTTAGATTTGTCCTTGGTTGTAGTAGGTTCAACGCATTTTCGCATATATTTCCTGCTTGATTCTGTAACCCCTTCTGTACAATTTTAAAATAGTTGGGAAACTGTAATCTCTCCAATATATCCAGTCGGTACTCCATGAGGGGTATACATTCCCATAAGTTGCATATAGTTTCATATCCCAAATATACATACAAATTATTTTTAAATTTTTTTGCAACTATAGAATTAACCACTTCTTCAAATTCTATATACAAATTTTCGGTTTCTATTAGTTCGTCCAATTTCTTATTGCGGAAATTATTTGTTATAACTCCTTGATATTTAAAAAAAATCCATTCTTCCTCGTAGCATCAGATTTATTTCCACATAATTTTGCATATGGTTCGTAATTAAAATCGTAAAATCATATGCTAAACCAACAGATATAAATTTGGTTCGTGATTTATTTAAATGAAATTTTCTTTCACCTATCTCTATACAATCATTTTTATTCCGGAATGTTTGTGGAATCTCATTTGGTAAATCGATTTTAAGATCAGGCAAATCAATACGACATTTTAAAACTATGAAAACCAGATACGTTAAATTGTATTTAAAGCGGTTTGTTTAGAAAAGTGGGAGGCAAAAATTGGCAAACTATTCGGCCTCTGATTGTTGGGAGGGAAAATTTTCAACTCTCCTTCTTCTGATTGGTCGAAAACCGGTTTGTGGGTGGAGCTGCTGAAAAATTGGTGGGGGGGGGGGGAACATTTTCAACTCTCCAAACTACCCTACTCTTATGTTAAATAAATAAAAATGCAGATTTTGGTGTAATTGTTATGTACTTTTTGTTGTTTTTAGACATGTACCTACCGTAAATATAACTACTGTCTGGATAACAGTATTCACACAGTACTCATTTGGAATTCCTTAAGATATTTCAATTAGTTCCATAGCAGAATTCTGGTATTTATATACCTTCGAGTTCTTAGAGTAATCGGTTATTAGTAATTCTTAAGTTTTGTGTACCAGGAGTTTTTTTTTGCACAAAATTAAGATATCAAAACAAACTACTCTAATTGAAGTTTGGTGAACTTTATGAAAATATTTTCTGCAACTAGTTTATTTTTGATTTACTGTAGAAGTTTTCTTTTGCACAAAACGAGGAAATCAAAACCAAATATTGAATAGAAGTTCTGTGGGCTTCATAAAAATATTTGCGATTAGTATATTTTTGATTTACAGTAGAAGTCTAATATAAAACTAAACATAGAATCTGGGCCTTAATCTTCCACACTGCTCCTGGGACATCAAGCAAATAATGTTTTTTTGTTTTAACACGTGGTACGCGGCACGTCGCAAATTCTGTGTTTAACGTTGATTATTTGTGATAATGGGCTGTGGGTTGTGCGGTTTTCGCTTATAAATTGAGTATATGAGATAGTAGATATAGATTTCCAAATCCAGTATTGTTTTCAAAGTGGATACTGGCAATAAATAATAAACTTTTAATGGATTTTACTAATTTACTTGAATGAATATCGTGTCTGAGAACACTTTGAAATTGCATTTTCTGTTAACAACATTTCTATTTGTAACTAAACGGAAATTTTTACGTAAAATACTGATTTAAAGGCTATAATACTTAATTTTATGTATTCAACAGTTGACGGGGTTTGACATACTTGTGCAACGAATGATAAATAATAATTAATGTTATAACAACTACCATTTTTATTTATCAGGCTACTTTGAAATATGGAATTATTTTTGAATTTCTAACCAAAAACGCATTGAATTTATGTCCATATAAGAGAAAAATGTTTGAAATTAACTACCAGCTACCATCTGCCAAAGTTTGTCATAGAACTGAACCCTGTATACGAAGTCTAATTAAAACTTCCTTCAGAATACCTTAGTAAATTACTACAGGTTCACTATAGGCACCACAGATAGGCACACACAGATTGTTTATAGATTTCTAGATAAAGGTCAAATCTATCACTAATCTATTTCTATACAGGGTGGTCCGTAAGTAATGGTCCATGGAGATATACTAGATTTTTCACTTCAAAATATTATGATTTAAGCCAACTTGTCTAATAAAATGTTGATAATAAGATACAGGTTGTCAGAGTTAGAATTTAAAGAGATTTTTTGTAATAATTACACTGTCTTTGAATGTATGAAAAATTTGGGTATATATGTTTTTGGATATGAGAAATCATAATCTGTTATTTATTTCGACTATATCCTAGAGGGCGCATATTTGTGACGTAGGTAAATGTGAACGTAACTTTTATCCTAAAACGTTATCACGGTTTTTATGAAGAAATCTTAGACTTACATTGTTTTTGAGGAAAATAGGTATTCCTGTCATTAGTCTCAGAAATTGGCCAAATAATAATGTTCAATTATCAGTAGGTATCATTTAGATACAATTTTGTAACATATTTAGGACAATTGTAGGTTGGAGTAGGTGTACAAATTAGTAAATGAACAAAAAGTTATTGAATATAAAAGTTATTTATTTATTAATAATAATAATAATAATTTAATTAATTACAACGTTCAGAAGAACTGGCTCTCAAACATTTAAACTATCTATTAGCAAATTATAAGACGCAAGCATATTGGTGTCAACATAAAAATACATATTACATGTATGTATTCATTTATGTAGTGATACTCTTTATTTGTTGTTATTTCTCACGTAAAGAGATATTTTACATATGGGGAATAAAATAAAATAAAATGCTCCAGCTATATCTAAATAAGTCCCGATAGGTATGTTGTGAATTGTGGAGTGGCCATGTAATAATAAGCGCTTCCTCTTTAACATGCCTTTCTATGAGTATTTTCTGCAGTTTCTAGGAAGAACATCAAGTGTATAGATCTGAACGTCTTTAGTTCATCGTAAGAAATACGACCTACCTTTGGAATAAAAACCACTTGTGCCATTTTCCAGGATTGAGACCGTATCCCAAAGCTAAAGTAGATGAAAACAGATGATGCAGGTGGTAAATGACACATTCCGATCCCTGTTGTTGAACATTCAGGTTAGCATTACCGATGACAGTTAAGTTATGATAACTAGGTGGGCATAACTGAGCTTTTAACCGAAATGGAAAGATCGCTATGACAGAACAACCAGTTATCTGTGCCTGTTATTATGGCCAGATAACCCTGTCATGGCAGTTAATTCTTTAACATAAGTCATCTGTCATCATCATTCATATGTCAAAAATTGTGAATTAATAGGTACTTAACAGTGGGTACAAGTGGCAAGAAGATTACGGCACACTACCCAACGCCAATATGAAGACATGCTAAATTTCATTAAATGTAAGAAAATATTGTTGGGAATCAAAGTAAACCCAACGCATGTAGTAGCATAGATACTTTGACAAAATTTTGAAATATATATAAATTCTTTAGTGTATGGATCGCAAACAAATCCCCAACAGTGATGGTAGGTAAGTGAAATATTTCATATTAACTTATTGATACAATTATTTAAATTATTTTAGATTCATGCAGAGTGGAAGCAAAATGTAAAAAGGAAGAGCAGAAAACTTTATCAGGATCAAAAACTAGTAAAACCTGGATGCACATATTCAATATTTATATACAGTTTACGTGGGTAATCAAAAATGTACGTTAAGGCATGTGATCTGTGCTACTGTGCTAATTAAAATTTACTACGCCTTGGTGGAGTCAATGTTGCAATATATTATGATAGTATAAGATGCAACCTATCAGTGTTACCGCAATCCATTAGAATTTATTGTCAAAAACACGTAAATACCTACCTAATAAAAATAATATTTAAAAAAGATAAAATGTATTATTCATACCTACTCTTTATAGAAACTAAATTATTAGCAATAATTAAAAACTAGGTAATAAATTTTCATTGTGCCTTCCCCCTATTCATAAATTAATTATTAATAATATTAGCTAATAAAATATATTTCTGTTTGTTACTATTCATATAGGTATCACTATTGTCCTGCCGTTGATGAACTACCCGTTTATCCGGCTAAAGACGGTTCGACAATTATTACTGCTATTACAATAACTGACTTACTAATAATCGTAATGTCCTACACACAATTTATAATTCTTTTTGAAATATACAAAACGTCATGTCACTATTATTTATTTTTTTCTTGACATTACATATTTTTTTTCTAGCCTTCTTAGAAGTACATTTAACAAATTTACAACAATGCATAAAATATATATTTCCAACATTCTCCCACCTAAGGAGCGGTTTATCACATAAAACGTTCCTCACAAAATTACAATTAGGATAATATTACATACCTACTCTAAACTAACAAAATCTAGTTCTCAAGACAACATAATGAATTGAACTCTTTTGGTATACAACAAACTTATGATTAATTTGACAAGTACCTTTCTGGTATTTTAGTTATTCGACCACTTCACGTTACACTCACTTTTGAACGGGTATTCTGCTTTTTGTGGTCACTCCCGCACTACCATCCGCACTTCCAGATTTTTCCTTTTGAGCTTCTTTGTGGAGCACCTCTGGCTCTTCCGGGGCAGTTCTTACTTCCACTGGCTTTCTGTGTTCCTCTAGATAATCCCGATCCTGATATTCCAGAGGAAACAACCGTTGTACTGGCCTAACAATTCACCTCGTTGGGTCTTGACTCGAACAAGTCGTACTCGCCCATCTTTTCCCGGTATAAGTTCTATAACACGCCCGATTGGCCATTCTGCGCGTTTAACATTGTCGTTTCCGATGAAGACAACCTCTCATAACCGCACTGAAATGTCAGGTCTCCTGTCACATAAAAGCTTTAGCTGACCAAGATATTCTAGGCGGAATCGTTGACGCAAAACATCCCTTAATTTTTGTTTATTTCTCATGGATCGAGATAATGAAATTCTGTCGATTTCATCACAATCTGGAGTACTCGTATCTGCTTGATCACGTAAAAACATAGCCGGTGTTATCAAGTCTCTCGGATCATTTGAAATGTACGTTAATGGTCGAGAATTTATCACCGCTTCACATTCACAGATAAGAGTAAAAAGATCTTCGTAATGTAGGCTGGCATTCCCGAGGACCCGACGTAATAGTTGCTTGACGACACCAATTAATCGTTCGAAAAAACCTCCCCACCATAACGCACTTGGAGGGTTGTGAAACGCCAAATAATACGCTGGATTGTAGTTTCTTGGATTATACGCTGCCAATCCAATTCAGAAAACGCGTTGTTAGTACCTCTAAAATTAGTTCCATTGTCGCTATAGAACATATTTGGCCTACCGCGTCTTGCTATGAATCGACGTAAAATTTGTAGAAAACTGGCAGTAGAAAGTGAAGAAGTCAATTCCAGCTGGACGGCTCTGTATACAGCACATGTGAAGAGGCAAACCCAAACATTCTCTCCACCTCTTAAATAAAGTGGTCCAGCAAAATCTACACCGGATATTTCAAATGGTGCTGCATCGCGCACTCTATCTGCAGGCAACGGAGGTGATTGTACTGTAAACGGTTTTCCACTGAATCTTCTGCATACAACTCATTTTTGTACAACTCTTCTAACAGTCCGTCTACCTCCCAATATCCAGTAAGTTTCACGTAAACGACATAAAAGACCTTGAGTGCCTACATGACAAAATTCTTTATGCATGTCCATAATTAAACTCTCCACTGTTGGATGTTTTGCAGGTAAAACAATAGAAAATCTATAGTCGTTAGTGTCATTACGATTAGAAACTCTAGATCTCAATCGCATTTTCCCAGATTCATCATAAAAAGGATTAAGACACTTGATCCTTTTGTCCTCCAAGCATGAAAAATATTCCCTTTGAATCAATTTGAAAATAAACATTTCCGCTTCTACAAGTTCCTGAACAGTTAAGTTACCCATTTTCTTTTCAGGATTTCTCACATTGTATACATATCTAAATATCCATGCAATCATCTTAACAGTCTTAGTAAACTTGCTAAAATAGGATAAATGCCAAAAGTCGATATGACTGACATTTGTAAGAGTCGTCAACAATCTCTTTTTTCGTTCATTGAGGACCTCTTCTTCATCAACAGTTGTTTCTACTGAAGGCCATTCGTTTTTCTTTTGATACAGCCAATGCGGACCCTCCCACCATTTTGATTCAACAAGTTGTTTCGAGGTACATCCACGAGAAGGGAGGTCTGCAGGATTATAAATTCCAGGTATATGACGCCATTGTGTTGCGGCTGTTAATTGTCGAATTTCTTTTACTCGGTTTCCTACGAATGTGCCCCATTCTTCATTCCGCTGTATCCAAGATATCACTGTTGAAGAGTCATTCCAAAAATAACTTTCAAATTTCCTATCTAGACTGTCCATTACTAGCGTGTAAAGTCTGGTTCCTATTGTCGCTGCCATAAGTTTCAGGCGTGGGATTGTCAATTTTTTCAACGGTGCTACCCTGGACTTAGCTGCCAGCAAATAAACTGATACTCTATCAGCTTTTACTACTCTACAAAAAATTACGGTTGCATATGCATCTTTACTGGCATCGCAAAAGGTGTGAATAGATACATCTACTTCACTAGAATTACCAGTGCTGATCCAGCGTGGGATTTCAATAGTTGACAAACGTGGTAGGTCATATGCCCATTCTTTAAAACGAGTTGCCATGTCATCATCTACCGGATTATCCCAAGATATTTTCTTTTCCCACAGCTGTTGTAACCACAATTTTGGCAATAATGTAGCTGGTGCAGTGAAACCAATTGGATCAAAAACCTTCCGGGCGGTAGACAATAATCGTCTTTGTCAGCGCTAATACATCTCTCTTTGGAAACCATTTAAGTCCAAGAATAGATACGTTATAATCATCCGACTCTGACTTTCCAGTGAACTCCCACCCTCGTAAGTTGAATTGCGCATCAGCCATTACTTGCACTGATTCTCTAATAAATGTGTTCAACTCCTCTTGATCTGGTAAACTGGTAACGCAATTATCTACGTAAAACTTGACCAATGTTTCTGTAGTTTTTCGTAAAGATGTAGGACTTTTATTTGGAGAGCATTCCATGTATTTCGATAAATGATACTCAATTGTTACTCCCAGCAAAAATGGACTACAATTCACTCCAAACACAACACGTCTATGCTTATAAATAAATTTTCGTCCCTTCTTGTCAACCCATAGAAATTTCAAAAAATCACGATCTTTTGGATGTACACCAATTTGAAGAAAAGCCTTTTCAATATCAGAAGTTACACCAATTTTGTGTTCCCGAAATCTAAGCAACAAGGTAGGTATGAGTTCTATAAGATTCAACCCCTTCTCTAGACATTGATTCAACGAAGGGCTATCCTTATTCTTTGCAGATGCGTCAAAAACAGGTCGGACTGTCGTTGTTGAACCTTCTTTCAAGACCGGTCGATGGGGTAGAAAATGTCCAAATTCAATGTCCTTGTCAGCTCGTTCTATAATATTCTTAGACTCCCATGATTTAAAGACTGAGTCATAACACTCGAATAAATTTTTTTTTTCTAATTTTTCCAAAGTACTATATAATCGTTTCTTCGCAACACTGTAATTTGTTGGCAGTGGGGGGGTGTCCATCTATCCATGGTAGTCTAGCTTCATATCGCCCCTCCATATCCACGGTTACAGTATGTAGAAACAGCTCCTTTGCTGCTATAGCCATTTCCTCCTTGGATTTCCTTTCAGTAGGTTCCTCTATCCCTAATACGTCCAGCTGCCACAATTCAGTTATGGTGGAATTTATAAGTAAGGACACAACAGTAGCCGTAGTGCTTGATTTAAAACTTGAAACTTTTCCTTCTACTGTCCATCCAACATGAGTCTCATTTGCCACCAATCTACATTTCAGCTTATGTCGTCGTCCAGTATACAGTCCTCCTATGACATCTGCCCCCAATAAAAGTTCGATGGGACCGCCACTGTGGGAATCACAAACATCAATCTCCAAATTATTTAATTCTTGCATCCAGGGACCATAAAAACAGGAACAATATCGCTACATATGTAAGGTTGATCCAAAACTTCAAAAGTAAGAGTATAATTGCCACTAAATATAGTCACGTCATAACATAAATGATTTTCTTCTGACTTCACACCTCCAAAGAGACAATGTACTACTCTTTCAGACCGTTTAGGTCTCAACCTAAGGGCCTCAGCAGTCGATTTTAAAATATATGACCTCTGCGACCCACAATTCATCAAAGCTCTAACTACACGAACACCAGCAGATCCTTTCAAACTAATTCGAAGTGTCTGGAGAAAAATATGACTGCTGGTTTGATTTGTAAGAGCTTGATCTTTGGTCAATCCAGGGTCTTCTTCCGTCTTCTCACTGTTCACGGGAATATCAAGCTGTTTTTCATCAAATAACTTTGGACACATTAGTGGTACGTGTGAATATTCGCAAACAATGCATTTTAAATGAGTACGACATTTTCTCGCAAGATGTCCAGGTTTAAGACAGCGAAAGCATACTCTTTTCTGAGTAACTATATTTTTTCGTTCGTCCCACGACATTTTCTGAGCTTTAAAACATGCCTCGCTTACATGCGCTCCCGAACAGAAGATACACAACTTGGTTGGACCATCTGTATTAATCAAATCTGCAGCAGTAGTCGGGTGGAATGTAGAACCCTTACTAATCCTTCTCTTATTATTATCACCCGATTTCAATGCATCTAAATTTTCTATTAAGCCAAAACCCTCACTCGCTAAATTTATCCTTTGTTCATTTTCTGCCTCAGATCTAAGAACATTCATCAAATGTTTAAGTCGAACTTCAAGTGTCGAATCTCCACTTAACGATTCTTTAGATTCCCCAATATTGACGTTAACCGAGTCAAATGACGATCGCTGCCAAATTCTTAAAAGATCTGGCGGTAGACATGACTCAATTAAGGGAATAATATGGCCGCATATTTATCAGATGTAATACCTAACGTAACAAGTGCCCTCAGCTGAGTTTCAATTTGATCATAAAGTGAGGAAATATCCAGTTTCCGTGATGTCATAGAATTTCTCAAGACTAATTTTAATAATTCCCTGACATACACTTCTATTTGTAAATCATTCCTTCCAAATCTAGCCTGCATGCATTCTATTATTTTCTCATAATTGTCTCCTATCGCCGGAAAACTCTCTACAATTTGACGGGCCCTGCTTCCTGGGACGGTAGCTTGGATTAAATATTCAATTTTGTCACTGTTTTCAATATACGTGTCTTCATGAATTTTTCTAAATTGTGACCAAAACGCTAAACAGTCCTTAATATTACCGTCATAATGTTTAAATTCGATGCGAGGTAATTTAAATTTATGCTTATCGGTAACTTCTTCTTGACGTACATAGCGAACTGAACAAACGTCCTCAGCTGGTTTTGGATTCCGTAACGCTTCAAACAGAAGCCGTAGCTTGGTGAACCTTTTAACGTAGGCATCACAGCTTTCCAAATCCTCTAGGAGTTGATCCTCAGTAGCAGTATCCAAAAAACTCTCGTACACTTCATTGTCACAGATACGCAGTTCCTCAAATTTAAGTTTTAAACATTCCCATGTGACTTCACATTCATTGCGCACAGGTTCTTCTACTTGAAAAAGTGTGTCTAGTTCATTCGCGATTTTTGTAAAGCTGCTTCTTAGTACTTTTCTATGCTTTTGCTTCTTCTTCAGGTCGGTGGCCATTTCGTCACTCTCTTTTTTACTTGAATGGTATGATAAAATTCACGACAACCGTTGCAAACAGTAAGTCAATTAATTATTTTCTTTACTGAACACAGTGTCGAGTCAACAAGTCCTGCCACGGTCGCCACAAACTTTGTCCTGCCGTTGATGAACTACCCGTTTATCCGGCTAAAGACGGTTCGACAATTATTACTGCTATTACAATAACTGACTTACTAATAATCGTAATGTCCTACACACAATTTATAATTCTTTTTGAAATATACAAAACGTCATGTCACTATTATTTATTTTTTTCTTGACATTACATATTTTTTCTAGCCTTCTTAGAAGTACATTTAACAAATTTACAACAATGCATAAAATATATAGCTATTTCCAACAACTATCATTCTCAGATAGCAATCTTAATTGTATAAAATTGTAATCCCGCTTAGAACAAACTTTAGTTTTTTTATGCTGTATTTACTGTCAAACTAGTAATACTGTATTTTACTTATTGCGTAAAACTATGATATGGCAATAAATTGACATTGAATTGTGCTATAGACAAATAATAATAAAATTATACATTATATTAACATGCCAAATGTCATACGTCAATTACCAGAAATAAAATTAAAATTTCTGACCAATAAAAAGCTCCGGTTACATTTAACGGCAGGTTATTCCAAGCAGTTTCATAACTGGGTCACGTAATCGTTGTTAAGTAACTGGGAGAAATAAACTTGACTTAAGTGTCAATCATACGAATTTCTGATTAACCCATCAGTTACCTTTAACAGGCCCGTTAGTGATAACTGGACGTGAGCAATCATAGGCCCGAATGATTAGCTTAAAGCGTTTATACATTTTGCAGTATATACACAGGTTTCCTGGGATCTCAGCGCCGCAGCTTATAAAAAGCTGACCCCATATGATATCCTTGATAGAACCTTTGTTCATCCAAAGTTACTGTATTAATACTTTTGTGTCTGCCCCATTGCAAGCTGATGATCTATGATAAAAGTCGCAGCAACCCAATGTTGCAAGTTAATTTGTGTGGGCCCATAGGGAGAGCGCGTAGTCGGAAAGTTCTTCCCGATTATACCTAACTTCAAGGCCGACCTCACCGCCTGGCTATACGTATCCGCAAGGCGTACTTTCTTCGGAGCTTGCGCAGCGGAGGACAGAGTCTCCTTCACATCACAACTCGTTTTGAACCCGCAGTTGAGATAAAAAGTTCTACTCTTTGGTTGAGGTGTGGAAGTGGCCCCTGCCCCTCTCGACAGATCCACGTAGAAGGGGAGACTGCCAGCCCGTTTTTTCGCAAAACCTGGGCGACTTTTGTTTCTACGGAGACAACCTCCAAAGGGATCCCTTCCTGTGTCTCGCCGGGAGCCCTGGAAAAGGATCCCTCTGGCTAAATGGGCGATGTTGTAGTTATTTTTAACGGACTGTATAATTTCACTCTTCGAGTTATATCTACTCTTGTATAATTTCATTATGGTAATGTGTGTGTAAAAATTAAAGAGTGAATAGCTGCATTGCCGTGTATACAAAAGTCAACTGATTACTCCACCGTCACGTAACGCCTGGTACGAGGTACCTCACATTTAAAGAACTGCGCACATGCGGCCATTAGGCGAATTTACTTAAATATTTGAATTATGATCCCAACATACGAGGAAGCCCCTTGATCGGAGTTCTTCTACATATTTTTATGGGTTTTAAAATTTGTATTTGTTTTAACTCATTTTTATCTCAGGAGACCGGGGAAGGGTGGTCGAACTCTACAGCGCCCTACGTATAGATGCAGTTTACCTAGAACAGAGTTTCCCGGTGCCCTGAGCAATACCGTTATAAATGGTAGTAACAATACTGATAATATCGCCGGTCTAACAATTCTGATCTTTCATCATATCACATATTCAATCCTTTCAAAGAGCAACTGGGAGGACACAGAACTAAAAATCAGTTCTCCTTCTTTTCTTGATCACGGGTTAATAATATTCCTCAACTGCTGGCAAAATGTATAATAATATCAACAATTGAGATATTGTTATGCAATAAATATGTAATTTAAATTTTGAATTATATTTGGTTCACACTTGTATATTGCGTCATAAATATATTGTTTATTTAATAAATATATAAATGTAAATTTTGATTTATATTTGGTTCACCCTTGTATATTGCGTCATGGGATACGCTTATTTCAATATTTGCTTTATTTTGAGTCGCCCTATACATTCAGATATCAATAGTTGATTTAAAATATGTAAAGGTTTAATATTTGTCAGATTAAATTTAAGAGCTAATATAATCGTTAACAACTTACATTATTGGTTAACTGATATAGCATTTATAAATTAAAAACATTACTAAGATTACGAGTATTGCTTTATGATTCACGGTTTTGATTTAAACAGAGAGTATTTAAGCTTGATAATCTTGATCCTCATTTTATAACATGCGCTCGGTTAGTGTTCTTACGAGTGTATTATATGTGCGTGAAACAAAGAAATTAACTAAGTTGTACATCATTTTTTGACAAAGTAAGTTATAATATATAATAGTATAGCAAGTGGTACACATAATAAAATTTGAGGATTACAAATAATTTGTTATTTCTAAATAGGTAGTGCCAATAAATAACAACAATCAGCAACACAATATATTTCTAATAAATCCTTCATTTTACGTAGTGAGATATAAAATTATGAACTTTAGATCCTCTATCCGCAATGCTTGTATTTTCAATTAAAATTGCCAGTAAAAACTATACTTTTCAAAAATATTATAGGTAATTCATTATTTGAAGGTTAAAATTAAAATCTTGTATTGCATGCCTTGCAAAATACCATTATTAACATTAACAGATACATCAATTTCCGGTAAAAAGTATATAGGTATGCCTATTTCCCTAGATATTTAATTTAAAAAGCCTCATTTTAAATCTAGGCAAATTTTTTGGAACAGACACAAATTAAATAGGTATTGATATACCTACGTACAAACATGTTATAATATGTGTAAAATCGTATAACTCTCAAAAACTTTATTGTCAATTTATATTTTTACATTTTATTTAATAGGTAGGTAGTTTTATTTTTTTTAATAGCTTTCTTAAATGGCATTTTAAAAGTTGAATTTATTGTACTTAACTAGAATTTGTATTGTTTTGTTCGGCAAACAAATTATTTTTTATATATAACATCTCTTCTTTTTTTAATAAGTTCATGTCATACATCGATTTTTAAAGTTAAGCATTAACATTATAAAGATTACAAACATTGTAAAAGATTATATGTAAAGACTTACAAGTAATTCAATCTTTTCTTCGCGGTTTTCAGGTCGGATCTTTTTCTGGGTCTGGGTGGAAGATAAGTGATTAGAAAATATGATAAAAGGATTAATCTTTTTCTACATTTGCATGTTAATTACAAGAACAAACGACTTACCTGTAGGAAGTTCGTTCTGAATTATATGAGATGTACTCGTCCAATTAGATAACACATGTAGTAACACAATCGTGTTCTTTGTCGAGCACATTTAAACGATGAATCATCAGAACCAAAAAATGATATCATAACTTCTCTTTTAACCGCTAGCCGGACATTCATTACACTGTTGAAGTTAAAACGCAAAATTGATCTAATTGGACTAGTACATCTCATATAATTCAGAACGAACTTCCTACAAGTAAGTCGTTTGTTTTTGTAATTAACATGTAAATGCAGAAAAAGTTTAATCCTTTTTTATCATATTTTCTAATCACTTATCTTCCACCCAGACCCAGAAAAAGATCCGACCTGAAAACCGTTGTTTGTTCTTGCAATTATATTTCGTTATCCGCGTCCAATTAGATAACAAATGTAGATGTTTAAAGATAATCAATTTTCGTTTTGTTATTTTAATATAGAATTTTGCTTAGTTATACCATTTATTTGAAAGTCAAACTATTAGCTTACCAAATATTTTTATGCAAACCTTTCCCAATTTAATAAATATCATCTGTATAGATATTATAATAATGTTTAATTAATTAGGTACAAGTTGACTGATAATTGTTTTACATATCATTAGCAATTATTTCTATAAAATTAAATGTATGCCATATATGTAAATTTTAGCAAATATTTACGACTTTTTTGGCTATCCAGTTAAATTTTTTAATAGCTTCTACATTAATCTCTATGCTTTAAAAGCTGCTGACGTACTTGCGTATCTAGTACCACAGCTTAAATCACTTAAATCATTTGATCCAAAGTCGTTGAATTTCCTTATAACTAAGATTTGAGAATATTTAAAAGTATTCTATTTTCTGAGAATTCATACTATACTACGTATATAGCTGTCAAAATTTGAGCAAATAGAGATTTCCAACACCAAAATTTTAATAATGCCATCAAGGGCAAAGCAAACTACCAAATATAATTATAAAAAAAGGTCACAAATTATTAATAACATATATAATTTGTTCCTTACATGCATAATTTTATTTCATTTATTTATTGTATTGTTATAGTTACTGTATTGTATACACTCGTAATTATAACGAATATTACTATTTTAATAGAACATTCTTTACTACAGCCACATTCATATTCGCTGTTTCGCAATTTAAGCACTCCACAGCAGGCTAAAAATGATTAGACTACTAACAATGGAGTGAAACTGCTGGGTTACGCAGCACTAATTACACAGCCCCACAAAAAAAAGTTCATACACAAGAGAGTGACATATGTATTCCCATGTATTTTTCGACGCTGAATCCGATCCCGAGAAGAGAAGAAAGAAAATCGCGTTTTGTACGTCTCAGTTGATACATTGGTATTTTCATGTACTTTTATATTCCGGAACTCACCCCGTGTTTGGAATACCTGTGGTCGATTGGAATATCTCAAAACACGATTTTCCGGTCCCTAAGGGTCATTTTCCCTGTCCCGAACAGGGAATTTCACATGGCCATAAACCTGTCAAGCACAGTCTAAGCTACAGGAATTAGTACATAAAAATTCCACTGTTGCGATTGGTACGTCCGAAATATGATTTTGCGGCCCCAATGGGCCATTTTCCCGGACCCAAACTGGGAATTTCAGCTGTCCATAAACTTTTTGAGCATACTCTAAGGACCAGGATTGAAAAATACATGAAAATCCCACTTTTGCGACTGGTACGTCCGAAATATGATTTTCCGGCCTCAATGGGCCATTTTCCCGGACCCAAACTGGGAATTTCAGCTGACCAAAAACTTTTCACACCCAGTCTCAGGTCCAGAATTGAAAAACACACGAAAAGACCACAGTCGCGACCGGGACGTCCAAAACAGGATTTTCTCGCCCCAAGGGGTCATTCTCCCGGACCCAAACCCGGAATTTCAGTTGGCCATAAACTTATCGAGCACAAATCCGGCTTTAGCTCCAAAATTCAGCGTCGACTTCGCCTTATCCCGGGAACCGCATTTCAGGCCATTTTTGGCCCCTGGGGCCAATTCCAGACGTGTAGGCCCAATTCTGAGCTAGGGATCGGATTCAGCGTCGAAAAATACATGGGAATACATATGTCACTCTCTTGTGTATGAACTTTTTTTTTGTGGGGCTGTGTTATATAGTAGTATGATAGTAACTGACAATTTTTTGAGTGTTTATTCCACTAGCTTCTGAATGTATAATATAGATACAGGAAGTATATACACCTTTTACAGATGCAAGAGAGTTTCATTTTAAGTGACTTTGATATGATGGGATTTTCTTATATTTCAATAAAAAAGAATTGTTGACAGTTTCTAAACCACCAGGGAAAACTTCTATAACACGTATCTAGTGTTAAAAGGCGACAAAAAGACTATTAGGCTGCACTTTTGGCTTTATAATGACATTCTTAAAAAGAAAACCATGCTGATTAATAGAGCTGGCCTGTTCTGTCTGAGGAATCACCAGCGCAGCTAAAGAACGTACATACCTACACGATATTAAATCTTCCCCGTCGACTGACTTAGAACAAATGTATTTTTCAGAAATAATGTACGGCAGTGCAGTGTATCTTGTTGTATTTGCAAGAATATCTTAATTGGATGAAATTCATACAATTGCAGACATTGAAAAGTACGTTAATATTTTTACGTTAAGCATTTGTAAAATTTTTCAGTACACTGGATAAAGAACCATTTCAAAAATTTTGAAAAAGTATATTTCTGTGTTGTCACTACCAACCATAGAAATCATAAAATATATAGAACGCCAGAAGCCTTTACAGGGAGCGTTCGAGTTCTATAAGAGCAGAGCGAGCGGAGCGGGCACAGAGCAGACTGACGTAATAATAGGAGTGTTTGGGACGTTTGGGTATGGTGAACTACTCGAACGGTGGCGGGTAAAAAACAAAGAAACTTAACCTATAAATTATTTTGTTATATTAATTATAATGGATTTAATAAGATTGCACAGTTATACGTAACATTTGTTTCGGGATCTAATAAACTTATCGCTACTTGGTCATTCATATTTAAAATGATCCAAGTCGTTTTTGAATATTTCTTTCGTAATGTAGGTTTTTAGGTTATGTTTTAACTGACTCCCTATGCTCAAAGTTAAGCTCGATCTGAAAGCACCGAGAAAAGCGAGCGCGCTCGGTAGGAACGCTCTGACCCGTTTCGAACGCAATAGGAGCCAGTCGGAGCCACTCCGAGCTTAAAAAAAAACGCGCAGAGTGCGCCCTGAACGTTCAGAGCGTCAACTCAAACGACCCCACATTAGGCACTCAAAAAGAGTCAGACTATGGAGGTGCTTAGAAATCAGCCATCTAGGGAAAACTTAATGTAAGCAGTTGGTTACACTGCATTTTCAGTCTAGTATACAATTGAATTCAAAACGGAAGGACCATAGAAATCACAAATTGGAGGTAAAATTTTCATATTTTGAAATTCCCGCCTATTAGTGTGAAGCTGCCTCGCTAGTGTAACCAACTCATGAAAGCTAAGTTACTGCAATATTACCAGACTCGCGTTTTCTCCATAGGTTGACTATTTTCGATACCTCTTTTGGCGTTCTATATATTTTATGATTTCTATGCTACCAACTAGACAAGTGCGATGCCAGTTTTGTCACGTTAAAATTTTTTCAAAATTAAAATATGAAGTGTACATATTACTATTTTACCAATGATGCAGCTAGGGGCGCAAAAATTAATAAAGAGTGCGTTTTGTGAATAATTATGGAGCTGCGTGTATGGCAGACGGGAGGATCAACTCAGAAAATGTTGTAAGTAATTTGCTACATATAAGATGTTTACTTCGTGCATGTCATCTTGCTGTAGAAACTGCACTATAGCTAACCAGCTGGGTACAAATTAATAGAGCACAAAATTTAATTTTTGTTAAATCAGACAAATTCCACAAACATTATTTTTATTACAATAACTTATTAAAGACAGTCGGCAGCAGTAATTTCGAAATGAACAAGAAACGTGTTGAGTACTAATTTACCAAAATTATAAAATTGTTGAATACAATCGATTAAATAGGTACAGAACATTGTTTGTCTTTAATCACTTGAAATTTTGGACCTAGGCCCATGTAAATGAGTTTACATTATATCAATAGGAACTTGTATCTAGAGGAATATTTTCAGAATTGTAAATTGTAAAAAGACTATTCTATACAGTGAACTGTACTGCTGGTTAAAATATTTGCACTTATTTAAGGTTCACCCTGTATATGCCGTAGAAGGCTTCGTTTCCGAGATACAGGGTGTTGAATATAATTTTTTGTTCTCGAATTTTCATTATATTATAAAGAAATGCTTAGATTTTTTTCATATTTGCGGGATAACACCTATTAATTAAGGGGCATAAAACAAGCGATAAGAATGTTCAAAAACTTGCACAGTGGAGGGGGTGCCCAACCGCTTTTTTAAACAGAACTTCTCCAATAACTATTAAAAAAAACTGTTATTTTCATTATCTACATACAGTTTACCAAAAATAATGTCCCTTCTTCTGTTTCGAAATTCCATTCGACAGTCTTGGATTCAGCTTGATGGGTGCCCGGCCTATTATGGCAGAAATATGAGAAATTGGCTAAACAATAACTATCCGGGGAGATGGATAAGTCGTGGAGGTCCAGTGGCGTGGCCTCCCAGATCCCCCGATATAACACCACTTGACTCTTTGTGTGGGGATTTATTAAGGAAAAAGTGTATACCACTACGGTTAATACACTGGAAGAACTTCACAATGGCATCAGAGATGCTTGCAATGAAATAAGGGTGCATCATTTAATTAACTTAAGACGTTCTATTGTACGTCGCTCTGAATGTGTATTGAAAAGAACGGTTTACATTTTGAACAAAGTGTATAATTTTATTATATTAGTGTTATTTTTTATTAATTGTTGTACTTGTTATTTATAAATCGTTATTGCTAACAATTGTTATTAATTCCACAATTATCTATTAAATATTGTTATAAATTGAAAAATTTTGTCCACAAACATAAACATCAATGTTCATTCAATGTTATTTTTTTTTTGTAATTTAGTTGCAGTACATTAGTATCTACGCAGCACAAAATAAATAAGGATTGTTAAAATGTGTGTACTAAACAGATTTCAACTTATAAAAGTCTTGTATTTGAGTATGGCTTGATATAACAAATATTTATATTGACTACTTTGGAAAGAGATAAATAATTGTACGATCAAAAGAACTTACCTGAAGTTCGATCGTAATTATATGAGGCATCCTGTCCGAAGATATCACCAATTTACTGTGTAGTTCGCACCGCCCGTACTACTGCGCACAAGTGTTTAAAGACAGACATCTCCCCCTACCTCCACCGCTTCCCGCTGCTTAGTTCTAGTCTCATAATTTTCTTTAATTAATGGTTTTCTTTCGCAACGAAGGGTGTGGAGGTTGGGTGGTGATATCTTCGGACTGGATGCCTCATATAATTACGATCGAACTTCAGGTAAGTTCTTTTGATCGTACAATTATATTTCGGCATCCAGTCCGAAGATATCAACAATTTACTATGTAGATGTTTAAAGATTAGAAGTTGCGGAATAAAACCCAGTATGTAATCAGAAAAAATAAAGATATATTCTCATAATAAACCATTTGCATATAAGTATTTGTATATATGTATATGACATATAATATATGTTAGGAACCTAGCCCCAAGATAGTTGGGACGTACTGGTCTGCCTGGGCTAACGGT
>CM046724.1:36198030-36285030 GCA_025584915.1 Monochamus saltuarius
AGTAAAGTCAAGCAAGGCCCAAAATCGATTTCTGTTTATGCATCTGAAATAGAAGCTCTTATTTCCAATCTAAATAAAATAAATATTTCTTCACAAGGTATTCAAGCTCGTGATACGATAATAAAACTAAATGATCAAGAGGCATTCAATTTTTTAAAAATGGTTTAAATAAAGATATTAGAGGCGTAATTTTAGCGTCAAGAGTAAAAACATTTAAGGAAGCAGTTGAAATAGTACTAGAAGCTGAAGTTTCTCAGTCTCAGGCAGTTAGTCCTACTCAAAATTTACAAAATATTTACCATGTTAAAAAAAACACATTTTCGCGGAAACAAATATAATAACCGACATATACGAGGTACTCAAGGTATACCAAATACTAATGTCACAAATCGGTATGAAAATAATAGCCACAATAACTATAATCAAAACCAACAAAATTTTAGCAAACAATTTAGAAGGCATAAAAATCAAAATTACTCATATAGAGGTAGATATTCTCATCGTGGACAATATTTATAAAGTCGACGACCCTACCAACGTAACACTCGGTACGTTTACTCACAAAACACCGAACCGTCGGAAAACTACCAGGACCAACTCTCTCGATCAAATCAGAGAAGTGTGAGGGAGTTGGATACGATAACGGAAAATTAATATTTTTAACTACTGGTTAAACAAATTATATCGAGATATTTTGTGAAATGACAGGCAAATTGACAACTTTTCTAATTGATACCGGATCAGATATTAGTCTTTGTAAAATCCCTTGCATTAATCCTCATCAAAAATTTAACTCCCAAAATAAATGTCAGATAGGAGGCATCACAAAATCTAAAATTTAAACTTTTGGCACTACTGTAACTAATATATATATATATATATATATATATGAGTACGCGGTGTAGAACTAACTACATCTATCGGCCGTTCGCTACTCCATGCCGGACTGAAAATGTCACAGACACGAAGCGTTCTACATGCAGTAGACACCATTGAAAGCTGTCGACCTTTATCGCGATCGGCGAGAAACGATATTTTGCAAACACGGAATTCCAGAAACAACTACTCTGCGGGCTAATGCTCCGACCAGCATTGAATTACACCTGGAAAACCTATAGCAACAGCTAAGTCATTCGTCAGACGCCCACCAGACATATACCGGTTTCGAGCTTATTAGCTCTCATCAGTATGCCATAGGTGAGGTATCCGACGAATAATCCTAGCTGCTTTCGTCTGTCTAACCCGACAGAAGGGACCATGAGTACGCGGTGTAGAACTAACTACATCTATCGGCCGTTCGCTACTTCCATGCCGGACTGAAAATGTCACAGACACGAAGCGTTCTACATGCAGTAGACACCAATGAAAGCTGTCGACCTGTATAGCCCCGTATCCGTTATAGCCGTTATAGACCTTAAATATCGTTTCTCGCCGATCGCGATAAAGGTCGACAGCTTTCAATGGTGTCTACTGCATGTAGAACGCTTCGTGTCTGTGACATTTTCAGTCCGGCATGGAGTAGCGAACGGCCGATAGATGTAGTTAGTTCTACACCGCGTACTCATGGTCCCTTCTGTCGGGTTAGACAGACGAAAGCAGCTAGGATTATTCGTCGGATACCTCACCTATGGCATACTGATGAGAGCTAATAAGCTCGAAACCGGTATATGTCTGGTGGGCGTCTGACGAATGACTCTAGCTGTTGCTATAGGTTTTCCAGGTGTAATTCAATGCTGGTCGGGGCATTAGCCCGCAGAGTAGTTGTTTCCTGGAATTCCGTGTTTGCAAAATATATATATATAATATATTAATAAGCAAAATAAATTAACACGAATTTCATTTATTAAGTGGTGATTTTCCAATTGTAACAGATGGTATTATAGGTAGAGATTTTTTGTCCAAATATAACTGTAAAATAGATTATAATACTTGGACTTTAAGTATATTTTTTAAACACGAGGAACACGTTATTCCTTTAAAAATTAAATTACCTTACACTAACAAAATTGAGATACCTGCTAGGACAAAAATTGTATGTCCTATAGACAGATATTTTTTGAAGACAGTTTAATTTTAAATCAAGAAATAAAAAAAGGAATATTTATTGCTAACACATTAGTTTCAAAATTTGGCATACCTCATATTAGATTAATTAATACGATTTGTAATGATGTCGTAATAGACAATTTAAAACTGCAAACACAACCTCTCAGATTACGAAATTTGTAAAACAGCTGTCAATAAATACGACACTCAGGTTAGGAATAGAATAACACAGTTCTTTGAGGAACTGAAATTTAATAACGTAGACACCGATGCTTTGGAATCAATCAAAAATATTTGTAAAGAATATAATTACATTTTTTATATTTAAAAGGTGATAATCTTTCTGCTAACAATTTTTACAAACAAAAAATTAGAGTAACAGTAAACATAAAAAATTATAGATTACCACAATCACAAAAAGACGAAATAACGAGACAAGTACACAAATTATTGAAAAATAACACAATTGAACATTCCACTAGTCCATATAACTCACCCTTATTAGTAGTCAAGAAAAAGTCTAGTACAGAAAAACCAGATTGGCGATTGATATTTTAAGCAATTAAATAAAAAAATTATTCAAGATAAGTTTCCACTGCCTAATATCGAAGATATTTTAGATGAATTAGGTCGAGCTAAATATTTTTCTACAATAGATTCAGCTAGTTCTTTTCATCAGATAGAATTAGAAAAAGAAAGTCGTCCACTAACAGCATTTTCTACAAATTCAGGACATTATCAATATAAAAGATTACCATTTGGACTCGATAATTCAACAAATAGCTTTTCTCGCATGATTACGATAGCAACGTTAGGTCTCAAAGAAAGCGCTTATATATACGTTGATGATATTATTGTTTTTGGATGTAGCCTTAAACATCATAATACAAATCTTATTAATGTATTCGAAAGATGTCGAAAATATAATTTAAAATTAAATCCAACTAAGTGTAATTTTTTGTAACGCGAAGTAAATTATTTAGGTCATCTAATTTCTGACAAAGGAATCAGTCCCGATCCAAAAAAATATGAAGCTGTAAAAAATTATCCCATACAAAAAAATGCGGACGATGTCAGGCGATATTGCTTTATTAAATTATTACCGTAGGTTTATACCACATTTTGCCGATATTGCATATCCGTTAAATAAATTGTTAAGAAAAAATCAAACATTTAATTGGTCACTAGAATGCAGCGAAGTATTTAATATTTTAAAGAAAAAATTAATTGAACCGCCCATTTTACAATATCCCGATTTTTCAAAATCATTTAATTTAACAACAGACGCATCAAACTTTGCGTTGGGATGCGTGCTGTCCCAAGGCGAAATAGGACACGATCTTCCAATAGCGTATGCAAGCAGAACTTTGACAAAACATGAAATAAATAAACCCGTTATTCTAAAAGAATTATTAGCAATATATTGGGGAACATTTTCGTCCATATCTGTACAATGCTAATAAAAAATTTATAGTCGTTACCAATCACAGACCGTTAGTCGGACTTTTTACTCATAAATCTCCATCTTCAAAATTAACAAGAATACGTTTAGATTTACTGGACTATAACTTTAAAATACGATACAAACCAAGAAAAACAAATACCAATGCAGATGCCTTATCACGCATAAAATTCGATTCAAATCTACTAAAAGCTATGATCCCGGCAGTAGCTGTCACTACGAGGTCAATGACAAAATCAGATCATTGTACCACAAAAAATCAAATAAACATCTCGGACGATCAGTCTGGCCAACTGGGAATTTGGGAAGTTACCTCTTTAACCAAAATAAGCAAAGTAAAAACGTTAACGTTCGAAATATATGACACAAAAAATAAAAATAATTCAGCGCGCGTAAAAACACAAATAAATAAAACAAAATATATAATTGAGTGCGATAAAGTTATAAAAATTACATTATCAAGTGATAATCTAGAGCAGAATTTAGATTTTGCACTGGAGAAGCTGATAAAAGAATATGTTTACTCTTATTTATGTTTATCAATGCAAGATGATATATTTAATTATATAAAGTTAGGTACCTATATTCAAGAAAAAATTAACGCACTATATGATAAATACAAGTCAAGATTAAAAATTTTATTATTTAAGTACACCACCAAAAAAAAAATGATATTGACATTCAAAATGAACTTATAAAAAATTATCATAACACGTTAATAGGAGGACACACAGGTGTAAAGCAAACTCTAAATAAATTAAAGCAAAAATACGTGTGGAAAAATATGTCAAAAATGGCAAAAAACATGTATTAAGTTGCGAAGAGTGTAATAAAAGCAAAATAATTAAGCATACTATTGAACCACTCGTAATTACAGAAACTTCTTCAACAAGTTTCGAATCAATTTGAAGAATTTATGATGAAATTTGGTATTTTTTAAATTTTAAAAACAGATTTAGGAACCGAATACGTAAAACAAAAATCAATTAATAAATTCTTTCATATAAAACATATAAAGTCAACAGCATACCACCATGAATCATTAGGTAGTATAGAAAGAAATTATAGAGTATTAAACGAATATCTTGTTTCTAACTCAGCTAATTCTAATTGGGATACATTCTTACTTATTATGTCTTTGCATATAATATAACTCCTCACACAGATATAAACTATTCGCCATATGAATTAGTCTTTGGCAAAATAGCAAATTTACCATATGAAAATTTAACCAAAATATCACCAATATATAATATAGAAGATTACTCAAATGAACTAAAATTTAGACTAAATGAAGCTCACAGAATAGCACAAGAATTTTTAGAAATAGCTAAAGAAAAACGAAAACTACATTATGATAAACATATTAATACATCTAATTTTGACATAAATGACCTAGTGATGTTAAAAAGAGATCAAACGCAAAAGCTAGAATCTCCATAAACAGGTCCATATAAAGTTGTAAATAAAAGTAGCGTTAATTCCACAATTATTGTAGAAAATAAGCGTATTACTGTAAACAACAATAGACTAGTTAAGTATAGAAATAATTAATGTGTATTTTAATCTGATGGTACCATAGGATAAAAATATATATAAATATAATATATTCATAGAAATAAAACATTTGTTAATTGTAATAGATTTTAGGTTATACATTGTGAAGGGGAAAGGTGTACTGCCATTAACCTCTATTTACAACCTTGCAATAAATGCAGTAGCACGGGTCAAAGATCCAAACATCCGCCCGTCATAAAATGGCAATATATCTTTCCTCAGCAAATTTATATATATTATGTAGATATTATGAAATAAAATTAGAGTTTAACATGAACCGTGTTTCAATGAACACCTTAGAACTACAGCATCCTCCACCCCTCCGATATCACCACCACACTCTACATAAGCAACCATCTTTTTTTCTTGCTCAGATACCCCCTCCCACATCAAATCCTCTTCACTGAAGACCTCCTGGTTATTGACGATAGACTCCTTCATGTCTTTACCCCTCTGAAACTGTCCTCACACTCTACACAAGCAGCCATCTTTTTTTCTTACTCAAATACCCTCTCCACACAAAATCTTCTTTAGCGAAGGCCTCTGGTTGTTGACAATAGACTCACCCTCTCTTAAGTATCCCCCATCCGAAGAAACATTTTGGTGCATGCTGACAAATTTTTAGCGAAAATTTATTGAAATTTTCCCCTTCTACCAATTTAAGGTATGCATCTCAAGAGGAAAATTTTGCTTCGGTAAAAAACATTAGTTTTCTACTCACGCTTTAGAAAAAATCCCTATTTGCGTTTGCATCCCAAGTTTTTATTGCTTCCAGTATATTTTATGTTATTTCTTGTAATTGGACTCCCCCAGATGTAATAACTTGCTTCTTTTCCTAACAGCTTGGTTTATATCTTCAGCTGCTAAATAAAATTCTAAAGATCTCAACCATTTCTCCCATTCACCTCTAATTAAAGATTTATCTATGACGTCGGATAGAAAAGGTTTAATACCTGAATCAGCCATTAGAGAGTTATTGCAAATTCCTTTAATACTACCGAACAGTATATTTAGCACGACTTTATTTAAATTCTGCTTGCTCTTTTAATATACTGCTTGCCCTTATTTTGCCTACAAAAATATAGTTATTGGTTAATAATTTGTCGGATGGAACCTTTATTCTTCATATTTCCTCAATTATTGCCAGTTTAATGGTAAATGATGAAGTCAATATTTTGAGAAAATGAGGACAACTTATCCTTTTCTTGAGCATGTGACGGAACTTATTAAAGAAGCGAAAAACATTTTATTTTATGATGCTAGGACAAGCATGACCGATTACAGCCGAACGACCTATCAAATAAGGCATTGCACAACATTGCCTTAATCATGCATAAATATGATCCAGCACTATCCTTATTACTGCTGCCTTAATAATACAGCACATATGCTCATGCTAGATGTCAACATAAGGGAAACCTAAATACTGCTTAACCTTATGACACGTCCAATAACTCTCTATTTTGTATCTACAAATGGAAGACAACACTAATCCCCACATGGTACCATTAACTTTCCAATCAGAAAGTAATAATAAACAATAAATATTATTTTTTCCAACACTATTGGATATATATATTGTGTTGGTATGCTGGAGAAATTGATTATTTATGTAATGATATGAATTTGTAATTTATTGTTTGTATTTATTTATATTTATTATGTAAATCGATATGTGAATAGCTTAAATTTTGTTGAGCGCCAATAAATATAATAAAAAAAATCTCTATGATTTTTGTTATGAAAAATTAGCAAGTTCAACAGCAAAACTTGTGGTCCAATATTATTTACTTTTCTCTGATTTTTTTAGCTAATTTATATTTTATCAATTAAATTTTGAATTTACTGTTCTGTACTGTATGTACTGTACTGTAGTCTTCTTTTTTATCTTTTGAACCTATGTAAATGAGATTGTTCTACTTTATCTATTTGAATTTTTAAATAATATAAATTTGAACTGGTGGAATTTTTATATATTGCAATTTCTAACCAACAAATTTAACCTTAAAATGACATTTAACGAATTTACCTGCAGTCGGATACGTCTCACAAAGAATATCCAAAGATTTACATATACAACGTTTCTTGGTACTTACAGGTAAATTGTTATATTTTCTTATATTATCTAATAAACTTATCTAACGTTACTTTTGGTTTTTTGTAGATCCTGGGTGTCTTGCTGGCCTGATGTTTCCTCGTTAGGTTTCCAGCGATGAATAACTGCAAGAACTGCAATGCTGATCTGGAAGCTCGTACTGATTTCGAAGCACTTCACTTGATATTATTTACCTCTTTGGCACACTTGCTTAATGAGGTTAGGTTGCTTTCTTATTTTTATAAAACTTGTTTTTATTACTGGGAACTTTGTTTAAATTTAACACAATGGCTTTACTTGCCTTCTTGTAATTTTTACTTTTGCTGTTCGGATACACTTTTATACTTTGACTTTTTCAAAATTCACCAATTGGTTGTTGTGGATACGAGTTATTCAATTGTTTTGATATGACAGGAGATGTTACCTGTTTGGTTTTACAAATTGAACAGAGCTCATGACAGATCCCGGTCTGACTATTTATAGTTTTTCTCAAAACAATTAAATGTTTGACATATTATCCTAGTAACAGAATTTTTTATTTTAATTTTTTCAAATTGTGTCCTTATACTAAAATAAAACTTAAATCTAATACTGTAGGCTTTTTTCTCATATCTTTCTGATTATTTTGAAATACCTAAGTGGTCATATCGTTCACTTTTTAACTTTTTGTCCGTTTCACACATTTTTGTCTTTATTTTTAAATAGTTCACTTTTTATGTCTTAAAACTACACTAAAATTGTTCTTTTCACACTTATATAAGTCTCTGCTAAATTTTATTACTATTTACATAAGTTTTTTACCCTAAATTCTTACATTTAAATTCCAACGTCAACCATGTTTGTAACATTTTATATTTTTCAAATAATAATAATAATTATAATTAATCAAAATGATAAACTAGAACTTGAATGAGTCTTCCTGAGCATATTTACAAGAGTATTACCTTTTTTGGAAAACGAAATTTGAACAATTGCTTCCGAGCTGTCAAATTCAGAAAATTATTTCAACGATTTGTCCCACAAATTACTACTAAACTTGAAACTGTAGATGTGAGAAAACTCAGCCTAATGTCTAATTATAAGAAACAAATTTACTTTACACAAATTTCCTTTTTTATATACAAGTAAGTAATTTCCATTACGTTACGTTCAAAATTTTGACATTTCAGATTTCTATTTATATTTTTGCATGTTTATATATTAAAATTTCCTAACAAATTAGCTTTGTACATCACTATTGTACTTATTATTTTGACATTTGTCATCGTACCGCTACGATTGTAAGTTTCATGTAGGTTTTATTTGTATATACCATTTTTATTATAGTTTGGGTGGCTTGTAAGTACATTCCAGAACAATATACAGGGTGAGTCAGTCATAATGTCATTAATTTTAACCACGCATTCGAAAGGGTAATAAAGGCAGAAAATCTAAAAAAAATTTACTCGACCTTTAAAAAAATAAACAAACCACTCTATAAAAATCGGTAACACGACGCTCCTGTTCCGCTACAAACTTTCTGCTGACGCAGCCATATGATAATCCAATGTTGATGGAAACATAGTTGCCACATCATGTCTACATACATAGTCGACTAACAGCGTGTTATTTAAATTTACCACCATTTAGTCGCACTTTTCACATTTCCCGCATTTCTTTTCCCCCAAATTTAGAGATCAAACCACACATTTAGAGGGGGGATGGAGAGAATACAAGCAGTAGTTTGTTTATTTCGGTCGTGTATTGATCGTAAATTCACAATGCCTAATTTTACTAATTTAGAATATACGGAAATGCTAATTTTATGCGGGGAATGTTTACGAAATGCAAATGCCGCTGCTGTAGAATACCGGAGACGTTTCCCTAATAGGCGTCTTCCAAGTACGCGAACTTTTGTCCAAGTGTTTCTACGTGTTCGCGATACGGGTTGTGTGCTAAATAAATAAATATTCTATTCTGTTCTATTCTATTATATTCTAAACCGCGCCGAGAACTTGCTGGACATCGTCAAAATGACTTAAATGTAATAGAAGCTGTTTTAAATTTAGTTGAGGAGCAACCTTCTATTTCTACAAGAACCATTTCAAGGCGATTGGAGATATCCCAAAGCAGGGTCTGCAGAATATTACGAGAAAACTCACTGCACCCATATCATTTTCAGAAAGTTCAATCTTTAGAACCTGCTGATTTCCCCGGTCGTCTTGAATTTTGCAATTGGTTTCAAAATCGAATTGTTGCTGACTCAAATTTTATTAATAAAGTGCTATAGACGGATGAGTGTAGCTTTACTCGAAGTGGCATTTTAAACAGGTGAGTACCATACTACTTAAATAGCAATAAATTTCTAGGCTAGATGTATGTAACTAGAAACTGAATAATTAATTATTATACTTACGAGTAATACTACAAATTCATATTCAATTGTAAAACGTAGTGAAGAAGTAATATCAAAATTATTAAACTAAATAACCTAACATTCGAAAACATTTATTTATTATCTACATTTGTTTTTATTAACAAATAAATCAATATTTAAGGAAAATTCATTCATATATCTAGATAAAAAAGTTAGTTTTACTCCTTGTCGTTAAATAACAGTACAAAAACTAGGTAACTAGGTTATTGACCTAATAATACGGTAGGTCAAGATTTACTCTCGATAATTTTTTATGAGCATCAGATCAGAGACGTGATCTTTCGGTCTTGGACAGTTTTTTGTCGACAACACAAGGGTTTTTTATTACTTAGTATATAAACACAGAACACCTTTCAGCTTCTCTTAATAATTTACCCATTGGGTATATGTTTTTTATGTAATGTACCTAAATAGCTTATTACTCGGTTTATTATTAGATACGTTGGAATTTTGTAATTTCAATATTAAATATTTTTTAAACTGAAACCAAGCTAATTTCTTTGCAGTCATAACACTCATATTTGGTCGGACGAAAATCCACACGCTCGTCGGTTTAACTTTAAGAGGCGGTTTGTTGTCAACGTACGGGCAGGAGTGTACGGGAATCATTTGATTGGGCCTTATTTTCTACCGGAGAACCTGAATGGACCGCGTTACTTGCAATTTTTAATAGAATTATTTGAAAATCTTCCCCTTCAAATGCTGCGTGATATATGGTATATGCACGACGGTGCTCCGGCCCATTTTGCTCGCGATGTAGGTGAATTTTTAGATGACGAATGCCCACATCGATGGATAGGGAGAGGAAGGCCCATAAGATGGCCAGCGCGATCGCCGGACTTAAATCCTATGGACTTTTGTACATGGGGTTATATGAAGTATGTCGTGTATAACACCGAAGTAGGAAATGTGCAACAGTTGCGTCAACGTATCGAAGATGCCGCCGAACAAATCCGTAATAATTCTGGTTTATTTGATCGTATCCGTCGCTCGTCTATCCAACGTGTAAATTTGTGCATAGAAGGTAATGGTAATGTATTACTTTAACCCCGAAGGTTTGAAAACAGTGGCGGCTGATGAGATTTCAGGTATGATATGTCTCAATAACTAGACATGGTACCAAAATGAAACATTAAGTCCATTCGCCTAACGTTTAGTTTGGGTCCCATGTTTGGTTATTGAGATATGTCAGGCCTGAACTCTCGCCAGCCGCCACTGCTTGGAAAATTAACATTAATATGTTAATAAGAGCTGTTTTTTTTTGGTAAGGTATGCTCATACTTCCTCGAGGTCCTTGCTGGGCAACAATAGGAGTTTAATATGGTAATTGCATACTTCTAAAAAATAATTTATAGCGTTCATTGAACATTAACATTTTAAATTATTATTGACTGAACTTAGCAAGAAATAATATAAGATTCTAAAATAGAAATCGTTTATTGATGATGTTTAATGCCTAGGTAGGTACCTACTAGGAAAATATTTCAATTTGGCAACGTCGCATTAGATCGACAACGAGCTTGAACTGTGAGCTCTAAGGGTACGTTTACATCTGGCATTAATTGCTCGATATTTATGTCGGATGGAGATTGTACCTAATGTAAACACTGCAGAATTTCTGTCAGAGAGATATGCTTCAAGCGTCCGCGATATGTATCGACACATCTATACGATTAGATGTAAACACCTATTTGGAATCACCTGACAGAAATTACTGTAGCTGACTAATCGTCTACTTTTGTGTTAGTGTCGGCAGCAAATGATTAATATTGAGTGATAAAAAATAATGGATAAAAGGCGATATTGATGAATAGATTAATTTATATCACAGTAAACCTTAACTATATGACTATTTTACAAAAAGCCTTTCAAACTAAGCTGATTATATCTCCAAAAATTTTTTAAATTACACTGGATCTTCCCACTGAGTTGGCATATTAACTGACTACAAGCAAGTAATTTCTTTTCGTCTCAAAATCAACTCTCAAATCCATACTGGACGATTTCTCATTCTCTGTCGGACAGAAATCGCATTTAATCTAAACAGCACGAACATTTCTGTCAGAGTTATATGTATCCAGCGTCTACGATATGTATCGACACACCTATGCGATTAGATGTAAAAACATATTTTTTTCATATTCGCACTCGCCTGACAGAAATTGCTCTAGTTGACTAGTTGTCTACTTTTGTGAAAGTGTCGGCAGCAATTCAAAAACAATGATAAAAAAGAGTCGGTAAAACGCGATATTGAGGAACCGATTCATTTATACCACGAACGTGAACTCTGGGATGTTAAAAGAAAATCAAATAAAGATAAAGTGAAGTCCAAAGAAAAATTCTTAATTTAAGAAATTTTTAAGTATAAGAATGTTTGGAAAATAAACATGGAAGGGGTGAAATAACCCTTACAACAAACCAGGAACATGGAAAATATTCCAGTAAAATATGTTTTTTTAAGTAAATGTTCCTGCCAAAATTCATTTGTTTATATTTAACAGTTCGTGAGAAAATGTTTCTGGGGATAAAAAACTATAAATCTGAAAATATTAAATCTGATTTAGTACCATTAAAACTCAATATTATGCTCAACTTAAACTATAGATTTTAAAACGAAAAATATTTGTTAGATTATCTCGTAGAATAAATTTTTACTCACACATAGGGGTTTGAGGGGTCCTGATTAGCATCACTTATTCAAAAAATATCTCTGAGGGTTTATATTGAATTTCGCAGGTGTAAAAGATAGCATGCCTTCGGTCGCCATCTTAAAATCCGTAATAGGATCAAAAGAAGCGATTCTCGATGCCATTTAAAACAAACAATTATCTGTTGAAATATCTGGAAGAAAACCATTTTTAAAGATTTATACACTATAATAAAACTTTAAGATCGTGTAGAAGAAAACACTATGTATAGTTTTTATTCAAATTTCACATACTACATTTTGAGGGGTCCGCCTGATTAACAACTTAAAAAATTTTAAATAAAAAAATTGATAAACGTTTTCATTGAAATTCAAAGGTATAAAAAAATGATAGCAGACCTTTCATCGGCATCTTAAAAACCATGGTAGGATCAGAAGAAGCGGATTTTGAAGACATTTAAAACAAAAAAAATATATTTGTTAGATTATCTTGATGAATAAAGTTTCTAAGGATTTGTACACAAATAAAACTAGACATGTATATACAGGATGTATCACAACAAGTGTGCATTAGACGTATTTAGAAAATCGTAAATGATAGAAATCTGAAATTTCTTTTTTTAGAGGATATTGTTTTCCTTTCAATACTGCTGAATTGATGCAAAATATTTATATTATACGTCAACTCGCTTATTTTGAATGGAACATGTATTTTTTATTTAATTTTCAGATTCTACATGTAATTCTAAGTCATTTAACTCACAAAATTATTACTTTTTAAGTCGTTAATTACCTGGGAGACTGAATAATTCAGACATGATGAAAAAAAAAACAAATTAAGGCAACGAAATAATTCAAAAACTATTGAGCTTGGACATATTGTATATTTAATAAAGTTGATTTAAAATTGCACGTAGAATCGGAAAATGAAATAAAAATACTATTTTTCGTTTAAAGTTAACGAATTGACGTCTAGTTCCGCCACGTTATTGTAAATATCATATTTCAACTTAGTATTGAACAGCAGTATTGAAAACTAGAAACGAAAATTCAGATTTCTACCGTTTCCTAAATAATGCACGCTTATTGTGAGATATCCTGTATATATCTATATTATCAGTGTTTTTAACTGGGTATAGCTAGATACAGCTAATCTTTTCTGCTACGCTAATAGTTTTTTCTGAATTTGGTATTTTCCTTATTTATTTTACAAACAAGCTTTTCAAGTTGAGTTGGTGTCATCTTCAAATAATTTGAGAATTGTTGCGGATTCTCGACACTTAGTTCCGAGATTAACTAATTCATAGACACCTAATTCATCACGTTTCAAAATTCATTCCCAAAACTACACTGAACGTTTTTTTTTCTTAAGGCTTACGGTGAGCGCTCGATCCAAAGGAATATAGTTTTCGCTCAGTAACTCCTCAACGAAAAATGATAAAAATATGCGGTTTTTTTAATAGACTACAAATACTATTTTACGTCGGCGCTGTGTTTTGAAATTTTGAAAATATGCAAAATTCATTTTAAAAAAATTTATTTTACACTTTTTCAAAATTTCAAAACACAGCGCCGACGTAAAATAATATTTGAAGTCTATTAAAAAAAACGCATATTTTTATCATTATCCGTTAAGGAGTTACTGAGCGAAAACTATGGGTTTGTTCCAACACAGCAAGAATCGATTCCGAACCGTCCAGAATGAATCAGTCAGTTTAGTTGTTAATGTACTCTCGGCGAATGCGACGTAAGACGGTGTTGGTCAAACATTTCTCACGGTACTGAACAGTTCTCGACGGTTGTTGGAACATATGTTATATATCGTTTGATAGAGCGCTCACCGTAAGCCTTAAGTAACATATCCAGGGCAATCACATGGGTAGCAATTTTTTGTTTGGATACTCATCGTGACACGACTGTACTTTGTCTTTCTACTATGAATTGATGTGTATGACACAAGTGTATTTACTTATTACATATGTATAAACGGTTCGTACACATATAGCGACGAGAAGTGTCATACACATCTCCATGATATAAATATACTTATAGTAACTTCTGCCTGTAATGTAAACCGTCACTAGCAATATATATCTGATGCTTGACACATATATCGGGACACAAGTGTCAGATGTAAACGTACCTTAAGCGACCAAGGCTGTGAGCGGTCAGTGACAGTCTGAAAATGGGGTTTACAGAATGATTTGAAAATATTTATTTTCGGCGTAAATATGCATTTAGATTTTTTTTAACAGCGTATTCGTATTATACTCATTATTCCCTATCTCCTCTTAAAATTAATGACATTATGACTGACTCACTCTGTATATTAAATATTCCTATTTACCAAGTGTAAAATAATAATTTATCATTATATCAATACGAACCTTGTCTTATAAAACTAATAATTTTAAGATCTTTAAACAAGTACTGAGATTGCAACTATGTCTTAGAGTTTTAAGTAACTCAATATGAATAATTAAATAAATGTATTGGAACCTTTACGTTGAATTACCTTTTCAAACTTTGTCACTACTTGATTATACATAACAAACAGATGTCAAATAAACTAACAACTGTCAAATTAATCTTTCCTTTGACGATTAGAAAATAAACTGACTGTGCAGGTGGAGCCGATCCACTTATAGTTTTTAGATACATATTTTTCCCCTTAGCTCTGCGGTTCACAACCCTATTCGAAATTACAGTGGTTCACAAATTATTTCTGTGACTCATAACTATTTTCGATATTTCAGTGGTTCACGATTATTTATGTGGCTCACAAGTTCCCTTTGTTATTAACGTGTCCACAATGTCGGTTACGTGGACCGTGGCTCACTTTTCTCTTTTAATACATTAACAAACTTTAGTATCTGTTTTTATTACTATTAAAATAAAGTCAGATTTCTAGGCTAATCCCAAATCCTTGTGATTAGAATGAGGGGTAGATATATTATTATTATTGTTAGGTACTTTAAATTTGATTTAAAAAAATCCTCATCGACACTGTGTGCTACCCTGGCGGGTTGTTAATGAAATAGTGGAATTCACGACACAGTTATAGTTAATTGAGATTGATAATGTAATCAAATTACACCGTTTCACATCAATTGAAGTAATACAGGCGTACTTAAAATAGCCTTTGAACTCGCATATCTAAATATTCACTAATAGTATCATCACAAATTTGTCTACTATTTTTTCCAGCAAACAAACAATATAAATGTAGATTCATTTAAATGTGTTTCGCGGCTGACCAAATAATAGCTTATCTTTGACATAAAATATACACACAGAATAACGACAAAATAATGTCAATAAGATCACAAAAGTCAAGTGAAGTAAAAATTTACACTATCATTAGTAAAACATTCTTCACATTTAAGACAAGATATACGAAAACGAATGCAAAACATAAATTAAGATGGACGCCATCGGAGTAAGTGATTTTTTCCACGCGCCAGGGCCTGCCTTTTTTGTTGGCCGTGCATTCGCAAATAGTGACTTAGAAATCGATTTACAAACTATTCACATGAATTATAGCAGCTTACATGACGCTATCGAAAAACTACAAAACAGTGCGTTGTTATTCGCGGTTTCAGTACAAACAGTGGACGAAGTAAATTGCTTGCTGACCACTAGAAATGATGCAGAAAATGGGCACATTAAAAAGTTTGCGAGTGTGTTAAAGAAAAGCGCCGGTTTTACTCGATTAAGACAAATTTGTGATGATACTGTTAGTGAATATTCTAATCCATTATGTGAGTTCAAAGACTATTTTAGGTCGTTCTCAAAATATAAGCACATTTGTTCGTCCCAACGAACATCACTCGCGGAGACAACAATAAAAACAGCATAAAGATATTTACATGGTATGGGGCGGAGTCAAAATTGATAGCGGAGATTGGTGCAGTATTTGTGGTGTAATTTACTAATTTGTATGGGAAACTAGTTGGCCAGACGTGTATAAGAAACAAGTCAGGATTCGCCACGTCAACATCGAGTTAAAGATACGTGGATATATTAAGTGTTATCTATATAAATAACTGATAAATTAGAATTTCATTTATTTAGAATCAAGTGTTTTGGGTAATACTTACCCTTGTGCAGTTAAATACATTCATCTGTCCATTGGTTAAGATTTTAATTGCAATATTTGCAAGTTTAAATTCACGAGCCGGGCGCGTTTCCTGCGATTTTTTATGTGAAGATCAATTTCACCTGTCTTGTAGTGATACCCGTTGACGGTGTCAAATTAATTGAGAAAATAAAAGGCTAAAGCCTGGTACTGCAAAAAATGCAGATGCCTCTCTAAGAAATGCAGTCCTGATATTATTAATGAAATATCGCTTCTATTATTAATAAGCTTGATAGTTTATTGTTGATATCAATTTTGCCTGTGCTAGTGGTGGCAAACCTTGCACTCTGTACTCTACAGTTTTGAAGAGTATTCGCGGTAAATATTGCAGGATCCATTTTTAATATTTTAAATTGTCTAATTTAAAATATTTTCCGGCTTTTATAGACTAAACGATTTTGCATAAATATGACGAGTAAAGTTTGCAATAATTTGCGGGTGCTCCGCGCAGTTATCAATGGTACTTGTGTTCTCTACGCGTTATTTCCTAGATACAATTAATTAAAATTTTGAATATGAAAAACAGTGAAATCTATTTACAGTTGTTTGTTGTTCCTTTTTATTTGAAACATAAAATATGCCGCACTAGCAATGAGTTTTTTTATAAGAAATAAACAAAATGAAACATTATTAAGAATAATTTTATTCTATCTAGAGGACAAGACTCATTTAAACTTATGCGAATACTTCAGTCTTATAGAAGAAACACTCGTTCGTATTTGGGTCGAAATGGTTATCTCCACAAATTTGTTTACATTTCTTTTTTTTTAATTCTTTGGAGAATATACTTTTCCTAATCGAATATATATTTTTTATATGCAATTTATATAGGCTGATTCACGGTGATGGACCATTAGAAATTTTCACAGATGCAGTGATTATTTTGTTTTGAAAATTTGACTGTATAATCGAATGCGAGCTTTGTAATGAAAATATTTTCAAGAAGCTGTCACTTCCAGTTATGATATTGTCTGAAGTTATTTATTTGTGACATAATTTTAGTTTTTCTTTAGTTTGATTGGGTTTTTGCCACACTTCTGAAAAAAAAGATTATAATTAAATAAGCCCTTGCGCCAAACAAATCAGTCAGGAGTTATTTCTAAAACTAAGTTTGCCTAACCAAAAATCTCACACTGAAAAGAGCAGATAAGTAAAAATAACAAAAATCACTTCACTATCGCGCACTTCCGTATTTTTGACGTTTCGAAAACTCTCTGTTTTTACTGATCCGTTTGGCGCAAGGGCTTAGAGATGTTCCATTAAAAAAAATTGTTTTAATGGTTTGAAATGAACTAAATTGGCACCTCATTTGTCAACACTTTGTATGAAATTTGGCCAATTTATTTTCATTAACTCTTATAATATTTGATGCAGCTAATTTCAAAGTGGTGATTTTTTTTCGAAAAAATCAGAAAATCATGAAAAGTAAGGATTAAGTATAGCGAAGTATTAAAGTCTTATTAAAATAACATGAGAAAATTAAATAAAAATTGCATTCCTTTTAAAATAACCAAGTTGTTGGCGACTTCCGGTTTAACTGGAAGTGATAGCTCCTGAAAATATTTTCATTGAAAAGCTCATATTCGATTATATAGGATGTAAAAAAATAAAGACTACTTTCTTGAAAACTTCTAATAGATGGACTATTACCGTGATTCAACCTGTATTAAAAGTGTATAAACGCAACTTAAATGTACAGTAACTAAATAAAAGTACATGCAGTGCCGCCAAACAAAACAAATTAAGTTTATTGATAGCCGACAAAGTTGTAGACGCGGATAAAACTTATTGTGCTTTGTACAGTCAGTCCACCTATGTATGCAAGTTTAAATAATCTCTGAATAAGAATACTACGTTATGACTTCCAGAGATTTGGCAACGTTGCGTGAAGTAGCAACGCCACGTCAGTCTCTTGAATATATATGTATGTTATGTACTTTGTCACTTCCAAAGTAGATACACGTCGCACGTTACCACTTCATATAACCTCGCCACTTCCGTCGTTGGAAGTGACAAGGAAAACTATTGAAATTTGGTACAAATGCCACTGATGCCTCTCTCAGGCTTATGGTCAAATTTCGGTTGGAAGTGATTTTGTCACAAATTTATCTGTAGTGAAACTTTTTAGTTCGGCTATATATCGGTGGCGCTGCAATCGGCTGTAGTTTGTATATATTTAGATATTGATACTACTAAGCTACTTCCGTGTATAGTGCCGTTCGTTCACACTTCCATTTTTGGCAACAGCGCTTAATACTCTACGGTAGGTAGTGATTATTATTCCACTTCTTTTGTGATATATTTACAATGATAAGTTCTTAAGATCTTATAGAATTTATCAGTCTGCCATATCTGTGGGTAAGTCAATAAATGATTTTTGAATTTGTTGGAATAAATTGATATTTAATGTTTATGTAATTATTTTACAGCAAATGAAACGAAGCTGTCGAATTAAGAATAACAGTCAAATTAAAAATAAGGACATTTACGTAAGTCGATTTTTAAAAATATTTAAAAGTTGTTACTCAAATTTTCTAATATAATTATATCTGTATCTGCGTGTCTAACTTTTTATTTTATGGACAAAACTAAAAAGTTTTGTTTTAAATATAATTGATATGAAACTATTCAAATTCGGCATAGCACTTAGCTAAACACACTTTATTTTTCCAAAAGTTAAATTTAAACAATTTTACAAAAATATGCAATACAATACAATTTTTATATTAAGTTTTAATACTAAAATATAATGTTTTGAAGTTTCTTTAACGTCATTTATTGTTAATTAGATTATTTTATATTTACGAATACCTACATTCAGTAATTCATGGCAATATACAAGGTGGTCCTGGCAAACGGTGTGTCAAACAAAAAAAAGTAAGGAGCCTTTTTCTGTTGTAAATAATTGAAAAAGGATTCTAGAAATAGTTTTTGTTTCTAAAAAAACATTGGCGTACCATTTTTTCATTAAAATTTCCCGAAAAGATCTGTCCGTACGCATGCGACTGGTGGAAGAAAAATAATATTTTTTACGTAAAAATATGTATCTAGATTACGTATTCAAAGGTTCCAAATTTCATTTAAATATCTAAAGTAGTTTTTTAAAATACTAATGAATTTGGACTTTTGATAATAATTTTGACAACCTGTATCTATGTAACGAAGCATTTTTCGAATATAGTTTATAATACAAACTGATATTATTTTGTGGTTCTCTGTCTGCCTCTAAAGTTTCCGCTTTCGAACGTGGACCACCCTGTATATTTCGAAAATGTGAAAACTTTTCTTAGTATTTTTCAAACAATATACTATATGTATATTTTGCTCATCTTAAAATAAAGTATTTATAGTTTTTAAAGTTTAGGTCTAATCATTATTACATTTCATACCATACTATGTGGCCAAAAACGAAGCAAGCCGTATACCGTCATCATTTATTATTTGATTTTAACAAACAAATGAAATCATTTCATTTATACAAGAAACCAACTTAAAAGCTCTCGTTGGCGTCAAGACTGTTTGACAGGCGATATTCAACTTTTACTTTTAAATGGCACTATATATATTTTTGTTATTATTTATTATATAGGTTTTTTTTATTAATTTAATGATATATAATAAGTGAATATCTGATTACATGCTTAAACTCTATTAAGCTGTGTAATTAAAAATCCAATTTGATAGTTCTACTGACGCTATTAATCAATTAAATTTTTTTCAACAATGAATTATAGTGATGTTACTGACATGATACAAATTTATTTTTAATGTAAAAAATCAAATGACGACTGTACCTATGGCTTGCTGCGTTTTTTTGGGCATATGTAACATGCTAGTACATATAAGTACTTTGATTTGAGTTTCAATTTCATAAAAGCTTAATTCATAATTAATCAACAACCCCAGGTCCCAATTGCAGAATAAGAGTGTAAATTTATCTTATAAAGTAATGAGGAAAAGTTTTATAATATTAGAAAAATAGATCTATAACAATTTTTGTTGAGATGTAACTCTTGAAACTTGAAATAATAAGTTTATGACCGTAAAAATATTGATTTGGTAAAGTTGGGCATGTGGTTGGCCAGAAGAACCTGTAACAAGTGACCCTTTTAGGTAGAAAATAGTATAGGATGTGCAAACACTTACTGAGATATTTAAACTGTACCCTTGAATAGATAATATTATATAGGAAGATATAACTTTAAAAATGTATAATTTTAAAACATATAATTTTATTCAATATAGATTTTTTTATAGATATTAAATAGACTTTGGCTTAAAGTCGCCGTATTTCTTGTCGTAAAATTACCAAATTTATAATGTTTTTTAGGTACAGAAATCTCGTAAAATAAAACGCGTAGAATAAAAGTAATATCAAAACTAACTTTTCACTTTTACTATTCAAATTCTCGTCAAATATTAAAATAACTTTTAAAATGCATTTGTATGACACATTATTTCGCTATTCTAACTTCACATTTTAACAATTATTTTTTCATACTTATAAACAAAAAAGAACAGTCTTATATACGGAACCATATAAGTTTATGTTATAACAATATTTACATCTATAGTTGAGTTTAAAAAAATATATCTATTTTGAAAGATTTCTGTACTTAAAAATTTGTTGCTTGGCTTTCAGCATAAGATAAAAAAAAGAAACGAATGCGTTTTACAAACCCTAGATATACAAATATTAGCTGCTGTTTACGGCTTAGGAATTTTCGAAAGTTCTAGATTTTTAAATATAGATATTACTGATAGTCAAATAAAAAGGAAATGATGAAAATGTTAACCCGTTTGTGTTTAATATAAGAAAACTAACAGTTGCCAAAAAATCAATAATTTTAAAAATATTTCACTTTCTTATTAAAAAGGTCAAAATAATCAGTTTACAGCAGTTAGTAGAAAATTTACTGTTTATCAAACAAAAAATTTAAATTTGTAGTCTGTATTTCCATTCATTATATACAACATACAACGCAACGGTAGAAACAATCGACCAGATTTTCAATTTACTGTGAAATTACAAAAAAATATATTTATACTTTCTTCTGGACTTCAGTGGCTAGATGAATTTTTGATAAGATCAAAAATTTCTAGTTATAATATAAAGTTATATTTTTTAATGGTCATTGGTAAGTGCTAAGACACACTTAAAGAACAATTTGATTTATTACTATTATTATTTATAATAAAAACAAACTTTTAATGAAGGCTGCAACTTTTGTAATATTTGTTTGTTATAGGCTATGTATAAAAGTTTGCACCTATTAATTTATTTAAAGAAGAGACATCGGGAATATATACGGTATAACATTTTTCTTAATTTAAATATGAACGCTTACTTATTCTCTTTCCTAATACAGTTGCATCTCTAATGGAAACGCAAATAGTATTTTATGTTTCCTTAATATTAGATTTATACAATATGAAACAATTTTCCACTCAAAATAAAATATTATTATGTTGTATATTTATCTAAATTTATATTTTTTCAGAATATAATTTTAGATGTACCAGTTCATGAACCCTCCTACCTATTCAAAAATAAACAAAATGGGTTGTAGGATGATTTGTTATCAAAGGTATTGGAAAACATGATTTCAGAAAAAAAAGTGTTACGAAAAGAGATATGCATTTTTAATACACTACAAAACTTCACTGCCATTACAGGATAGTTTTATTTTTTAGGATGATCTAAGAAAGAAACCAAAGTGAATTAAAGAAAACTGTTACCTACCAGGAGCGAGAATAAAACATTTTTTTTGCAAAACACAGGCAGCAGACGAAGTGTGACAGTAGTAGAATCTAAACTTCAACATTTACTGCATTAGCGAAGACATAATATATTACTGAAAATAATTGCAGGAACTTTTGTTGATTTCTTTAATTATTTGTTATTTGGAGAATATGCTTTAGATTTGGTCTTTGAGAATGTGAGACTTTAAAATATACTCGCGTCAAGAATTCAGACGTCTTACGTCATGGTTGACATTAGGCGATTGTTTTTATTGTCAACGTAATTTTCGATATTTGGTGGCGTTAAAAACAATTTTTTTTTGCAATTTAGTGCAATATATAATGCAAACATTTAGTGTAGTATACAGTTTATTACTCTCAGTTGCAGTTTCTTAAATATTTTGATAAAAATATAATGAATTATTCACATGTTCGTATGACGTAAGTCGTCTAAATTATTGACGCGAGTATACACGAATTAATTTTATATAGAGTGTATAAGTTTCAACTTCAGAACCGACAGTACATCGAAAGAAAATAATATTATGACCTATAACATGTTCTTTTCAAACGCTTGGTTTTTGATAAACAGGGGGTTAAATATTATTTTTTTTTAAATATGTATGGGTATATGAAACCAAAAAAGTTATGCTACAAAAAAAAATAAATATTTAACCCCTGAATCTCAAGCAGTAAGCATTTTAAGAGAAAATGTTATAGACCAAAAAACTATTCTCTATTGGTCCAATGTCGATTTTGAAATTTTCTGTATTTAAAACTGGTACACCTTCTATACAGGCACAATTTAAAAATTTCTAATTGATATGCAACTATTTTGATCAGTGTATTTTGGAGAAAATTATGTGACACATATTGTAGGCATATTGTTAACAAGAATTTATGAATATAAACTTTGTTTAGTCACTGACTAAAAAATTGAATGGAATCAAGTGATTATCTGTCGTCAAGTTTTGGAAATAAATTATGAGTCACATTATTTTTAAAAATTTCTAAAATATACCCACTATCAATTTTTTGTATTTAAAGCACTTTAAAAAATAAAACATTCTCGAAGTGTTGGCTTCATCCATTATTACTTTACGTATTTGCCATACAATTTATAATAAATATGAATTCAAAATATGTTTCGACTTTTATAGATTAGACGATTTTACATAAAATAAACAGTATTCCTATTTTATAACTAGTATGTCCACTGTCAATGAAAACTATTAAAACCATCTGTTAAGCCCTTTAAAGTTTAAATGCCCATTTAGGTAGGTACCTGCGACATTTTCTAAGAATCAGCTCGAACCCTTGAGATTATTGTAAGCAAATTTTAACCTCTGTTTAAAAGACAACAATAAAAACTTGGTTGCATATATTTTTATTTCAGCTTTTAAAATAATTGCAAGAATGTATTGCATTTGTGTGCTCTTGTGCATATTTACAAAAGCACTATTTAGATGCTTAATATAAAGTCAGGTTTGTTTTAAGTTATCAAGTTAAAAGAGAATAAGATTTCAGTTGAATAAAAAATATAAAAGTATTTTGGAAAGATATGGAGTAGAATAATTAAATATATTTACAGATGTTTGTTGTTATTTTTTAATTAAAACATAAAATATGTCGCACTAGCAATTAGTGTTTTTATGTTAAGAACTAATAACAAAATGAAACTTTATTAAGAATAACTTAATAATTAATTCGCCTTATTTCTCGCCGTGAAATGATCAAATTTTTGGTATATTTCAGAAATATCGACAAAATAAAACAATTAGAACAAAACTAATACCAAAATAAAATATTGATGTTTCGTTTATTCGCTTTTACTATTTAAATTCTTCTCAAATAATAAAATAACTTTAAAAATGGGTTTGTATGACACACATTATTTTTCTATTCTAACCCCAGATTTTAACAATAATTATTTTCACATACTTATAAACAGAAGCGAACAATATTATATACAGAACTGCAAGTTTACATTAAGTATAACAATATTTGCATCTACAGTTAAATGTAAAAATACGTATTCTGAAAGATTTCTGCGCCTAAAAACTTGTATATATATTGATACCTGTTAAGTTGTCACTTCCGTTATGTAGATATGGCGTCCTAACTTCCGGGTGTTATAGTTAATATATTTGTAAAATAGTTACATATATCTGTTTAGGGGAGCCTCAACATTCCGAATATCAAAAGAGGGGAAGCAATTTTTTATTTTAAAATATTCACATATATACTATATAGATGATACGAAGAGACTTCCAAATATATATATATTCAAGAGACTGACGTGGCGTTGCTACTTCACGCAACGTTGCCAAATCTCTGGAAGTCATAACGTAGTATTCTTATTCAGAGATTATATAAACTTGCATACATAGGTGGACTGACTGTACAAAGCACAATAAGTTTTATCCGCGTCTACAACTTTGTCGGCTATCAATAAACTTAATTTGTTTTGTTTGGCGGCACTGTATGTAATTTTAGTTAGTTACTGTACATTTAAGTTGCGTTTATACACTTTTTAATACAGGGTGAATCACGGTAATAGTCCATCTATTATAAGTTTTCATGGAAGTAGTCCTTATTTTTTAATAATTTTTTAATTTAACATCCTATATAATCGAATATGAGCTTTTCAATGAAAATATTTTCAAGGAGCTATCACTTCCAGTTAAACCGGAAGAGGCCAACAACTTCATTATTTTAAAAGGAATGCAATTTTTATTTAATTTTCTCATGTTATTTTAATAAGACTTTCATAATACTTTTTTTTTTCTTCGCTATACTTAATCCTTACTTTTCGTGATATTCTGATTTTTTCGAAAAAAAATCATCACTTTTAAATTAGCTGCATCAAATATTATGAGAGTTAAAAAAAAATTGGCCAAATTTCATACAAAGTGTTGACAAATCAGGTGCCAATTTAGTTCATTTTAAACTATTAAAAAAATTTTTTTAGTGGAACATCTCTAAGTCCTTGCGCCAAACGGATCAGTCAAAACAGAGAGTTTTTCGAAACGTCAAAAATTCGGAAGTGCGCGATAGTGAAGTGATTTTTGTTATTTTTTACTTATCTGCTCTTTTCAGTGTGAGATTTTTTGGTTAGGCAAACTTAGTTTCAAAAATAATCATTTACTGATCCGATTGGCGCAAGGGCTGATTTAATTATTAATCTTAATATTTTCAATAAGTGTGGCAAAAACCCAATCAAACTAAAGAAAAACTAAAATTATGCCACAAATAAATAACTTCAGACAATATCATAACTGGAAGTGACAGCTTCTTGAAAATATTTTCATTACAAAGCTCGCATTCGATTATACAGAGTCAAATTTTCAAAACAAAATAATCACTGCATCCGTGAAAATTTCTAATGGTCCATCACCGTGAATCAGCCTATATAAATTGCATGTAAAAAATATATATTCGATTAGGAAAAGTATAGTCTCCAAAGAATTCCAAAAAAAAAAGAAAACAAATTTGTGGATTTAACCATTTCGACCCAAATACGAACGAGTGTTTCTTCTATAAGACTGAAGTATTCGCGTGTTTAAATGAGTCTTGTCCTCTAGATAGAATAAAATTATTCTTAATAATGTTTAATTTTCTTATAAAAACTCATTGCTAGTGCGGCATCTTTTATGTTTCAAATAAAAAGGAACAACAAACAACTGTAAATAGATTTTTATTTTTATATGTAAATGTAAATATTTTAAACTTTAAATTTAGAAAAAAGCTGGTCGAGACTCTAGTCCTACCAATTCTGTCATACTGTAGTGTAGTTTATTATTCGTGTTTAGATAAATTTTCAAAACGTCGCCTTCAAGTGATTCAAAACTGTTGTTGTAGATTTGTTTATAGATTAAGAAAATATGATCATGTTTCTTCTAAAATTAACGAACTATCTTGGCTTAAACTTGAAAACTTGTATAGATATAATTTAGCTGTGTTTGTTCATAACATATCTTCGGGAGAAACTTTCTTTTAGGTTTAATTTTCATTCTGTTAATGTTAGATACTCAAATTTGCTAGCACTTCCCCGTTATCACTCCGCCATATTTCAGAGAGCATTTTCGTATAATGCAGTACATGTTTACAATAATCTAAGTTCCCACCTTAAGCATAGATTTGCATTTCGCAAAATTATTAAAATGTATCTGTTATCATTACAAATGTAATTTTAGTATATGTGTAATTGTATGTATGTATTTCTATGTATTTTCAGGTGTACTTATGTGGAGCATTTCCAGTTTTATATTATTTATTTTTTTATCATATTATTTTTTTCTTCATGAAAATGTTATTCCGCATTTTTACCTATTTGGGTTAGTTCTTATGAAAATGTTTGACTTCTGTTTGTATTTGTTTTATTTTTTCTGTACTGTTAAGGTTAAGTAGAGTAGCCTTAGGCTAAACTTCGCCTTTTCTAATGTGATTGTCTGTAATTTGCAATCCATTTTAGAAATAAAGCCATTTTATTATTATTATTATTATTATTATTTCACTGTTTTTCATATTCAAAATTTTAATTAATTGTATCCAGGAAATAACGCGTAGAGAACACAAATACCATTGATAACTGCGCGGAGCACCCACAAATTATTGCAAACTTTACTCGTCATGTTTATGCAAAATCGTTTAGTCTATAAAAGCCGAAAAATATTTTAAATTAGACAATTTAAAATATTAATAATGGATCCTGCAATATTTACCGCGAAATATAAAAACAGTAAAATTATAAAATGAATTAGCAATTGTGTTATAAAAAAATTGGTATAAAATGGTTTTTTTGTCCGAAATAAAGCTTTAACCATAATAAAATATTCTTAAGCTAAAACTTCACTCATAGGCTAGGTCACAAAGAAAAATTAAAAATAAATCAGTTTCTTCACAAGATCGCTACCGCCTAAAGGTGCACACAAATTAAATACATATTTTGCAATCATTTTAAAAGCTGGATTAAAAAATAAAAATTTATTAGGCCCAACCAAGTTTTTATTATTGTCTTTTAAACATAGTAAATTTTGCTATTGGTAATCTCCAGGGTTGCAAGCTAATTCTTCGAAAACGTCTCAGGTACCGAAATGGGCATTTAAACTTTAAAGGGCTTTAACAGATGGTTTTAATAGTTTACTTTGACAGTGGAAGTAGTAGTTATAGAAGAATAGTACTGCTTATTTTATTTAAAATTTAAAATCGTTCAGACTATAAAAGCCGGAAAATATTTTAAATTCATATTTTACTATAGATTGTATAGCACACACTGTAAAGTAATACTGACGGTGCTAACACTACAAAGTTTTTTATTAGAAAATAAGTATTTTAAATATAAAAATACGATAGTGTGTTAGGTTAGGTTTCAAGTGAATGGACCATAATAACTAACCCCCCACTGGAACCATATAGTCTATTGTAGCTTGCGACAGTAGAACTACAAACTAAAATTTATTTATTCGATAAATTTAGACAAACGTTTGTCTAAATTCCACTGCATTGCAAATTTTTTAATTAAAAAATCGATATATAATTAACACAAATAAACTTTGATTTTAATATTTTTTGAATTTTTAAAAAGGAATGATTTTCATAATTTGTTTTTGAATTTATCAAATTGATCACTTAATTCCACGTAATTTTCAAATATTTTTTAAATAAAAGTCAATGACTAAACAAAGTTTATATTCATAAATTCAGGTAACAGTATGCCTACACTGTCTACATAATTTTCTAAAGTACACTGCTCAAAATAGGAAGAACAAGGAATACTTGCTTGCATCTCAATATTTTTAAATTATACCTGTATACATCGTTATAGAATAGTTTTTTGGCCTATAACATTTTTTTCTTAAAATGCTTAGTGTAGTAGAATTCAGAGGTTGAATATTAATTTTTTTAAATGTTTTCGTAGCTTAACTTTTTTTGGTTTCATATACCTATATACATATTTTTTAATAATATTTAACCCCCTGTATAACAAAAACTAAGCGTTTTAAGAGAAAATGTTATGATTAGATTTTACTACTGTCTATATTTTACAAAAATTGTTTTTCTCGTTCCTGATAGGTAACAGTTTTTCTCTAAATATTTACCAAATCCATTTATTAAAACTTCGGTTTCTTTCTTAGACCATCCTAAAAAGTAAATAAAATGCATGCTCTTGCTCTTGAAAATGCTCTCTTCGTAACTCTTTTTTGCGGCTGAAATCACTTTCGTTGTTTCGTGATTTGTAATTTAAATCAAAAGTAATTACTATCAAGTGTACAGGGCTAGCCAATACTTTTAATAACAAATCATATGGGTGACAACGGAAACTGGGAACACACTGTAACTTTCTTATGACTGCTGATAAAAATTAGCGGATCATTTTACGTATGGCGGGACTAATTTTCTGACACATTTTCTGGATTAATTTTTTTTTTTTTTTTTAAATAAAACTAGAAAGCCGCGACTGGCAGAAATTGTTTTCTTTTTCGTTTGTAATTATGGGCAAAATTCTAAATTTTAATATTTTTGTACATTTCCTTAGTTATTCCACTAAAAATTTCGATTTATTGTATTTCCTTAAAAACTCATTTTTTTTCAAATGTAGAGGGTGAGCCCTATTGATTTTTTAATAAAAGATTTTTTCTGAATTTTGCGGTGCAATTTTTAAAATCCGCCAGTCGCGGCCTTCTTGTTTTATTTTTAAAAATTAAAAAAATATATTTAATCCAGAAAATGTGTCAGAAAATTGTTCCTGCCATATGTAAAATGATCCGCTGATTCAAAAAATGTCAAAAAATACAGGGTGTCCCATTTTAAAAATAGAAATCCGAAATGACCTCAAAGAATTCATGGCACCATCTAGTATACCCACCCAATTTCAAATTTTTATCAGCAGTTATAAAAAAGTTGCAGCGTGTTCCCACTTTTCGTTGTCACCCGGTATATGACATACCCGAAATTTCCTTGCATCCCACTTTGTTTATTTTTTAAATCGTAGGCAAATTAGTGCAGGTAACTAATTTAGTGTTAGTAATAGAAGGTTCACTAAGTACCTACTTATTAAGGATGGTTCATGAATTGGTACATCTAAAATTATATCATTTGAAAAACTCTGATTTTAGGTAAATATACAACATATTTTATTTTGTGTGGAAGATTATTTCATATTGTGTAAATCTAATATTATTTGCTTTTTCATGTGAGATTTTATTAGAAAAAAGAATAAGTAAGTGATCATATTTAAATTAAGAGAAATGTTATACAGTAGGTAAATTCAGGCGTTACCATTATTTTCGTCTTCTTCAACATATTCCATACAGACGTTATTATCAATTTCCGCAAACGATTTCCCTTTATGTTCTAAAGGTACCGTTCCTTACCTACAAAAAAATAAATGACACATTCCTGATGAAAAGTTACAGGACTCCATTAAAAGTTTGTTTTCATTATAAATAATAATGTAATAAATCAAAAAAAGACATCTAGAATGTAATATTTATTTTTTGTATTTCTCATAGTTATCAAATTGCCCTAGACAAACATCGAAATTAGGCCACTCTATACATATATCAATTAAATATACATATATGGCCAAGTTCATAATACCCCAAAAAATAAGTACCTAGATACCTACTTAATAATATTTAATATACATGAGTTCTTTCTACCGCTGCGTTGCAATGAACGGAAATGATGCTAGACATCGTAGGTCCATTAATAATAGAATCGGTAATAGTAACTTAACTTTTTATGTCTAAGATTACAGACTACAAATTTCAATTTTTTGTTTGATAAATAGTACATTTTCTACTAACTGCCGTAAACTGATTGTTTTCATAACTTTTACCTTTTTAATAAGGAAGTGTAATATTTTTTAAATTATTGATTTTTCGGTAACTGTTAGATAGTTCCCTATATTAAACACAAACGGGTTAATATTTTCATCATTTCCTTTTTATTTGACCCTCAGAAATATCTGTATTTAAATAAATAAAACTTTCGAAAATTCTTAACCGCTAAGCAACAGAAAATATTTGCATATCTAGGGTTTGTAGGTAGATTAATTTTTTTGCATAATATTCAAGTAAACAATAATTGCTTTAAGCCAAAGTTCTTTAATATCTATTTTTTATAAAAAAAAACTGTATTGAAAAAAATTTGTATGTATTTTTAAAACTGTTCTAAAAGTTATATTTTCCTATCTATTCAATGGTACAATTCAAATGCCTCGGTAAGTGTTTGCACATCTTATAGTTCTATTTTCTACCTAAAAAGGGTCACTTGATAATTTGATTTTAACACATGTTCAACTGGTACCTACTTTATTTTGCCTTCCTTTTAAGAAAATCAATATCTTCATGGTCATGATACTCATGGTTACATTAATATTCGTAATTTATTTTTCTAAGTATATTTTACATCTAAAAAATATTGTTATAAATTTATTTTTCTAATATTATCGAACTGTTTAATATTATCAAACTTCGGACCTGGAATTATGGATTGGTTATGAATTAAACGTTTATATTAAATATACATTATTTTAGGGTGAACAAAAATATAAAATGACATTTAAATTGTTTAAAAATTGGTAAGAAGAGTTTTCATGTTTTTGAAATATACAGGCTGTTCCATGTATCTCGCTTAATATGCGAGACACGTCAAAAATCTTTAATTGTTTTTTGTTGCATTTTTGGAGGCCTTTATGCTCGTTAACTTTAAGGCTGTCTAACTTTTTTATTTTAAGAGATAGAGAAAACTTGTTGGTAATACATTTTTATTGCAAAATTGATACCGAACAGATTTTTGAAATATCGTATGTGGTTTGCTGCGCCCTCTAGGCGGACAATTTTTTTTTTTATTGAAGCAGGCTATGGCCACAAAAAATTGTCTGTTTTTTCGTCTTTCATTCAATATACTACATGTTGCTCTTATATTTCGTATTTATTACATTTTTTTCAATTTTAGTTAAAACAAATTTACCTAAATATTTTCGTGTTGCTCAAGATAATGTAGAACCTGTTTAAAGACGCCAATTGCAAAAATAATAAACAGAATGTACTTTTTATGCAAAATACAGATTTTCTTATAATATTATTTTATTACATTGTCTGTCAAAATAATTTTAAAGACCCAATTGCTTCTAATGTGAAAACCAATAAAATAATATTATAAGATAAATCCGTATTTTGCATAAAAAAGTACATTCTGTTTATTATTTTTTTGGAGTTGACGTCTTTAAAACAGGTTCTACATTATCTTGAGCAACACGAAAATATTTAGGTACATTTTTATTACCTAAAATTGAAAAAAAATGTAATAAATACAAAAGATAAGGGCAACATGTAGTATATTGCATGAAAGACGAAAAAGCAGGCAATTTTTTGTGGCCATAGCCTGCTTCAATAAAAAAAAATTCCGCCTAGAGGGCGCAGCGAACCACATACGATATTTCAAAAATCTGTTTATATCAGGTGAAAGGTATCAATTTTGCAATCAAAATTTATTACCAATAAGTTTTCTCTATCTCTTAAAATAAAAAAGTTAGACAGCCTTAAAGTTTGAGCACTTTACAGGTTTTTTTGTTATTACTCATAAAGTTGGCCATGGATCTCAAATTTGTTTTTACGAGCATAAAGGCCTCCAAAAGTGCAACAAAAAACAATTAAAGATTTTTGACGTGCCTCGCATATTAAGCGGGATACATGGGAGTGGCCCTCCTATGTGATACAGCCTGTATATTGCCGTGAATTACTAAATGTAGATACTGTAAAAATAAAAATCAAATTAACATTAAACAACGTTAAAGCAACAACTTCATACATATTACATTTTAGTATTAAAACCCAACATAAAATTGTATAGTGCATATTTTTGTAAAATTATATAAAATTTAACATTTGGAAAAATAAACAGTGCGTTTCGCTAAGTGAACACCCTATACGTATATGCTATGTCGAATTTGAATAGTTTCATATCAATGTTATTTAAAGCAAAGCTTTTTTTTATAAATTTAATAACAAAAAGTTTTTCATATGTAGGCAAGTTTGTTAGACACATTAGATACAGGTATATTAAAGTAATAACTTTGTAATATTTTTAAAATTTTAGTTACGTAAATGTTCTTATTTTTAATTTTACTGTTGTTATTATTATTTCAGTTTAATTCGACAGCTTTGTTGTAAAATAAAAATTAAATGTCAATTTATTACAAATTCAAAAATCGTTTATTAACTTTTCCACAGATATGCCTGACTGATAAATTCTATAAGAGCTAAAACATATCATTGCAAATATATCACAAGTATCAGAGTATTAAGCGCTGTTGCCAAAAAAAGTCTGAACGAACGGCACTACACACGGAAGTGGCTTAGTATTACTAATATCTAAATATATACAACCTACAGCCGACTGCAGCGCCACCGATATATAGCCGAACTAAAAGTTTCACTAAAGATAAATTTATGACAAAATCACTTCCAACCGAAATTTGGCCATAAGCTTAGTAGAGGCATCTGTGGCATTTGTACCAAATCTCACTAGTTTTCCTTGTCACTTCCATCGACGGAAGTGGCGAGGTTATATATGAAGTGGTAACGTGCGTCGTGTATCTACTTTGGAAGTGACAAAGTGCATAACATACATATATATATGCTCTCTTATAGCAAATATGTATTTCTTTATAGTTAGTAAGTGAAAATCCTGGTGGTTGAAATATGCGTGAGACGTGATCAAACTGCCACTAGCGACACATTAATAAACGCAGAATTTAAAATGCTTCAGGTATATGTACATTGTAAGACAACGCCCTCTTTAAAGAAATTATTCTGATGATAGTCTGATGTCTGATATTCTCGATCGCTTTAGTGTATGTATGTGTCGCAAAAGTGCTCCGGCATTAAAGTCCAATTTGAACCGTGCCGAGTTATTTTTGGGATACAAATAGTGTGAGTTTTGGTGGTGCAGGAAAGGGGCAAGCAGTCGAATAAGAAAATTTGGAAATAACAGAGTAAAAGTAAAAGAAAGACAGAAATTTTTCGGAGGTTAGTGAAAGTAGGCCATCAATAAGGTTCAGTGTTGCTTACAGAGATTGACAGAGAGTCTCCGATTGGTCGACAAGAACGACTCTGTCACGCGCGTTAGGTAGGTAACCAGTAGTGCAGAGACGTATTGCAGAAGAAAATATCTGGGGTGGGTTAACGAGCTGGTGTCAAGTGAGATAGGCAACCAGTAGTGTCGGAAGTATAAAAACGGAATGTTAAGGAAAACTGAAAAACCGGTGGTCAGTAAAGGGTAACAAGGATACCCGAGCGAAGAAAGGAAGAGATTGAAATAGAAACAGAAAGTGATGCCAGTGGAACGGATGAGGGAAAGAAAAAGAGAAGTATGGAAGAAGTAGCTGAGGCATTCAGTTGCAGTAAAAAACTAGCACGATCGCCAGTAAAGAAAGGTGATATGGAGTACCACATGGAAAAGGTGCTGCGAATGTTGGAATGCTTAACACAGGCAGTAAAAGAGGTGAGAAGAGAAGAGAAAGAATATAGAGAGGAGATAAGACAACTCAGGAGAGATTGAGGACATGAGGCAGGAAAATAAGGCGCTTAGGGATAAGATGAGACAGGTAGAAGAAAGAGTAGAGAGTATAGACAAAGAGAAAAGGAAGAAAAATATAGTGGTTCTAGGCCTACAAATTAGAGAAAATTTAGATCAGAATGAGCTAAAAGGACAGATAAAAGAGTTTATAAGAAAGTCAATGCATATGGAGATTGGTACAGAAGGGGTAACAAAAATAGGAGTTAATGTATGTTTAGTAGAATTAAAAAACTTCGAGGACAAGATAAGGATAATGAAAAAAATCAGCTGTTATTATTAAACCAAAAGATCAAAGTCAGAAGAATGTGTTACTAAATGTGAAATTTTTTATGAAATTAACCCTGTTGGTGAAGGTATAAATATTTCGAGTGAAAAGAATATTAAAGATGGCCGAGTTGTCACTGGATGCTCTAAGAAACAAGATGTTCAGACACTGAAAGCCTTGGTTCCTTCTCAACTGACTGCTCGTTATGACGTTAAGGAGGTTCCTGATATTCTGCCCCGTTTTCGTATTGTTGGGATGTCGGATAAATTTGATAAAAATACTTTAATTGACTTTATTAGAAAAGAAAATAAATCGATATTTGATGATCCTTCTAAGTGTACTTTTTAAAAATTTTGCCAGTAAAAAATAAAAGTAACAACATGATTTATCAATCTATTTTGCAGGTTGACGTTGCAACTTATAATAAAATGATGTCACAATGCAAAGACAGGTTTTTTGTTGGTCTTGATAATTGTAATGTGCATGATTGGGTAAATTTACAAAGGTGTTACAATTGTAATGGATATAATCATCTAGCAAGTAAATATAATAGTAACTTAAGTTGTCCTAAATGTGCTAATGAACATCTTCTTAAGGATTGTCAGTGTTCAGTTAATGAGTTTCGATAATAATAATAATATCTCTACCACCTCATTCTAATCACAAAGACTTGTGCGTGAGAGGGGGCGGCATATTATTAAGCAGGCCGCATTTGTGCCCAGGAACGACTTACGTTGGTAGGCCCTAACCACTATTTAGTGCAGGAATGAGGAAAACCTGGAAAACCTCATCAACTAGGGGGGTAGTAAAATGTCAACGGGTATCAATCTCTCACATTGACCCAAGCCAACATTATTCCACCCTACCATACCCGCATAGAGGGTGAAAATCCTCTCCACGAATATAGCTTATATACGGTCTACCGGCTGCGGGGGCGAACCCACAGCGATCTAGTCACCTCGATTCAAGTACTGACGCCTTAAACCGCGCAACCACTGACCGAACGATGTATCAATTGTTTGAAATACCTCGATAAGAATCCTGATTTGAATATTGACACAAAGCATGCCGTTTGGGTTTGTCGATGTTGTGTTTACTGTCGTGGAGTTGATGAACGTAAATCTAATTTTTATGTAGCATAGCACTCTAATTATTATATTTCAACCAATGTTAGTACAAGTTCCAGCCCTAATCGGTCGATTCTTTGCTCGGAAGTTTTTAGTTCCATTTTTTATCTGTACTATCAGAATGTTTCTGAATTGAATACTAAAACACATGAATTACTTAAATCTTCTGCGACCATGTACTTGCGCTAACAGAGACATGCTGAATTGTTTAAGAAACACTTTGATGTTTTTAGAACCGACAGGTTTTGGAATGATGCACAGAGTGGTGGGAGTGTACTTATTGCAATTAACAGTAAGTTCAATGCACATTCAATTCATTCAATTTTTTCGTGATTTTGTACCGTTAATTGATATTGTTGGTATCAGTTTTCGATAAAGCTTACGTAATATAATTATTTTTGTTGTTTATGTTCCACCTAACCTTAACTCTAGCTACTAGCAATTTTTTTTATTTGTCACACCCAAACCGACGACTGGGGTATTGCGAAATGCTAAGATTGCCCTGATCGCCCCTACACGACACTGTTAAATAAACAGAATGCCGCGGATCGAGATGGGACTGAAAAATCGGGAATCGACGAGAAGCATTCGAGTCGTACGGGAAAATGGATCTAGAGATAAAGGAATATACCTGGAAGATTCGTTGGGTCTATAAAAGAAGAATAAACGGCCGAGTTAGTTAGTCTTGTATTACAGTGTTGAAGTGAAGTGTTTAGTTAGAGAGATCAAAGCGATTTAGATAGCGATTAATTAAATAAGTGTTTAGTTGAACTGTAATTAGTAGTCAGTAGTGTACTGAGCAGTTAATAAAGAAGTGAATAATTAACAGATTGTTTTTCTGGCAGTAAGAGAAAGTCGGATTGGGAAATTCGTGACAATTTGGTGTCAGAAGTGGGATTTAACTGGAAGTATTTAAGAGCTTTCTGGAACCCTGCCCACAAAGTGGAATTTAACTGGAAGTTTGAGGAGCTTTCTGGAACCCTGTGCGTGAGTGAGTTAAGTGGAAGTTGGAAGGAAGTGGGTGGAATAAAGACCCAAGTGTGACATATCACCGCACTCGTTGTGACTTGAGGAAGTGAAAGGTGGTATTCGCGAAGGACAATCTCGAACATTCTAGAACTTTGTACGGGAATGAGACAAAGACCCAAGTGTGACATATCATTGCACTCGTCGTGACTTAAGGAAGTGAACGGTGGTATTTGCGAAGGACAATATCGAACATTCCAGAACTTTGTATGGGAGTGAGACAAAGACCCAAGTGTGACATATCACCGCACTCGTCGTGACTTAAGGAAGTGAACGGTGGTATTTGCGAAGGACAATCTCGAACATTCTAGAACTTTATACGGAAGTGAGACAAAGACCCAAGTGTGACATATCATTGCACTCGTCGTGACTTAAGGAAGTGAACGGTGTTATTTGCGGAGGACAATCTCGAACATTCTAGAACTTTATACCGAAGTGAGACAGAAACCCAAGTGTGGCATATCCCTGCACTCGTTTCATTGTAAGGAAGTCAACGGTGACATTTACAAACACATTCCTGGACATTCTAGAACATTCTAAAGAAAATAAAGTGAATGCCTGTAACTAGAAGCCAAGTCAATATGGATGTACAAATGGCAAAACTGTTAGAAATGATGCAAACAATGCAAAAGAAAATGGAAGACCAAGCGAAGACAATGCAAGAAAAATTTGAAGAACAAGGGCATAAAATTGAAGATCAGACTCAAATGATGCAAGAGAAATTAGAAAATTTGAAGAACATGGGCATACAATGAAAGATCAGATACAGACAATGCAACAGAAAATGGAACACCAGACGAAGACAATACAAGAAAAATTTGAAGAACAAGGGCATAAAATTGAAGATCAGTCCTAGACAATGCAAGAAAAATTTGAAGAACAAGGGCATAAAATTGAAGATCAGACTCAAATAATGCAAGAGAAATTAAAAAAGAAATTAGAAGATCAGATGCAGATACTACAACAGGAAATGAGAGTTCAGACGAATGAAATGCAGACGAAGTTAGAAAAATTAGAAAATACAGTAGAGGAGAAACTGTTTGAACAACGAAAAGAAATTGACGAAGAACTGTTAGCACAAAAGGAAATGGACGAAGAAATAAACTTGGTTAGAGAAACCTGCGAAGAGCTTCGACATAAACTAGATAAGATAACAAAGGACGGCGTAATCAAATCAGAAGGACCTGTTATCCGAACTCAGAAAACGAAGCCTCCTGAATTCGACGGCAAGGTCTCTGGAACATTTATCTGCGTCAATTCGAAGCGGCAGCTACGTCAAACGAATGGTCTGATTGTGAAAAGGCTACTGCTCTAATAGTTGCTCTCCGAGGGGAAGCTCTTGACGTCTTACAAGGAGTTCCTGCTGGGCATCAGAATAACTACGACATTTTAAAACAGCATATGGAAATGAGATATGGGGATAAGCACCTGCAGCAAGTGTACCAGGCACAATTGAAAAATCGTTACCAACAAAGTGAAGAGAATTTACAATATTTTGAGACCGATGTTGCCCGACTGGTTCGATTGGCTTATCCGACAGCCCCGTCCGAATTCTTAGACCATCTCTCCATCCAAGTTTTTACTGATGGTCTAAGAGATTGTGGAACCCAGCAGGCACTGCGACTCGCTAGACCTAAAACTTTAAATGACGCCCTCTCGCATGCACTGGAATTCAAGGCAGCCAAGATGGCATCTGGTAGACATGTTAAAATTCGTTCCATCAGTGATAACAGCGATAATATGGGAAATGGAGACATAATCAAAACATTGAAGGAGGTTATTGATAAACTAAGCCAAACTACCAGACCAAAGAAAGAACAATCTGATGGTTGAAGGGATCGCCTTCTTAAATGCTGGAACTGTGGACAGACAGGACATCTAAAGAGACAGTGTAGGGCCCCAGTCGCGGATCAGCAAAAGCGCGACTCCCAAGCGACACCTGCACAGGAAAACTAGGGTCAGCCGGCTTGACGAGGCAAAAGCCGGCTGCGTCTTCGTACCATGCCCCATGAGAAGAAGTTACGTTATCACGTCTTCAGGGCTCTGACTCCTTGCTAGTAGAAGGCATTATTTTTGGCCATATGTTCCCTATATGGTAATCGACACTGGAGCGACAAGAACTATTGTACGGCCGGATATTATTGGTGATTGGCGTATTAAGAACCCTGCCAAACGTTGTCCTTACAACAGCCAATGGACAACACCTGCCAGTCAAGGGGGAATGCGAGCTTGAAGTAGAAATAGGAGACGTCAAGTTCAAACAAAGAGATAGCAGATATATCGGACAATGTCATACTCGGACTAGACTTACTACGAGCAAAGGGGGTTAACTTAGATTTGAATCCTGGCACACTACAAATAATGGGTGAGGAAGTAGTGCTAATGAACACCACTGAGAATAACGCTGTGCGAAGGTTCGTTTTTAAAGAAGATGTGTACCACATCTTCCTGCTCCTGCTCAGACCGAAACCTTGGTTGCCACAGTTATGGATGGGGAAATGTCTTGCAGTGTAGGAGTGGTGGAAGCCAGTAATCCGGATTTGTTCAATAAATCTATAGTCACCGGACGTACCCTGATTAAACCTGAGAAAACGATAATAGTAAGGGTAGTTAACCTGAAAATCTTCCCACAGAAAATTGCAAAGGGAACTGAAGTAGTAGTCTGTGAACCTGTTATCATGGTCAGAACACTCAAAGAAGTCAACGAAACGGAGAAGAAACCAAATAAGAGCAGTCTACCAGAATGTCTAAGGGACATCGTGGATAGGGACATCGTGGATAGGGCCAAGGAAAGATTAACAGAGGTGGAGGTGGAACAACTGGAAGAGCTGCTAAGTGAAAATGAAGATGTGTTTGCACTTAAACCAGGCGACTTTGGGAGAACTAATGTAGTGAAGCATCGAATCGATACTGGTTCATCATCTCCTATAAAGCAGCCACCACGAGGGCTTTCACTAGCCAAGCGAGAAGAGCAGAGATGCAAAACCAAGGCACCATCGAGCCATCTCAGAGTCCTTGGGCTTCTCCTGTAGTCCTGGTCAAGAAGAAAGACGGCTCCACCCGATTTTGTGTGGACTACAGAAAATTAAATGACGTCACCAAGAAAGACAGTTACCCACTACCAAGAATTGACGATACTCTGGACACCTTGGCTGGTGCGCAATGGTTTTCCACTTTGGATTTAAAGAGTGGGTATTGGCAAGTCGAGGTCAGCCCAGAAGACAAGGAAAAGACAGTGTTCACTACCGGAAATGGATTTTGACCGTTCAATGTAATGCCATTTGGCCTATGCAATGTCCCTGCCACTTTTGAACGACTTATGGAAACTGTACTTCATGGCCTGCATTGGGAGATTTGCTTAATTTACTTGGATGACGTGGTGGTGCTGGGACGCTTTTTCCAAGAGCACCAGAAAGAACGTGTCCGAAGTGTTCAAAAAGTTGAAAGTAGCAAACTTGAAATTGAACCCGAAGAAGTGCAATCTGTTCCAGAAGCAGGTTAGATACTTAGGCCACATTATTACTCCAAACGGTGTGAAAACAGACCCGGAGAAGACAGAGTGTATAAAGAACTGGCCGGTTCCTAAAGACAAACATCAAGTTCGAAGTTTTCTCGGTCTATGCACATACTATCGACGGTTCGTGCAAGGATTCTCGATATTGCCAAGCCTCTTCATAAACTCACAGAAGACAACATCCTATTCGAACGGACTCCGAGATGACAGCAAGCCTTTGAGACGCTGAAAGATGCTCTCTGCACCACCCCGATTTTGATATACCCAATACCTGGATAACCATTTATAGTGGACACGGACGCAAGCAACATTGGAATTGGCGGAGTTCTTTCCCAAGTACAAGATGGCCAAGACCGAGTAGTGGGCTACTTCAGCAAAGTCCTATCAAAAGCCGAAAAGAACTATTGTGTGACACGAAAAGAATTACTTGCCATCGTCAAGAGCCTAGAACACTTTCATAAATATCTGTATGGCCAAGAATTCCTCCTAAGAACGGATCACGCTTTCCTTAAATGGTTGCTACAGTTTAAAAACCCTGAAGGACAGATGGCCAGATGGCTGGAACGGTTGCAAGAATATCACTTTGTTGTTGAACATCGAGCCGGAAGGAAACATGGAAATGCAAATGCCCTTTCTAGGAGACCCTGTTCTGTCAACTGCAAATACTGTAGTAGTCTTGAAAGGAAAGAGAATATCTCATCAGTTCCTTGTAAGGTGGTAGTAGCCCAACCTGAGGACAGATGGAGTTCAGTGGCAATTCGGGAAGACCAGCAAGCTGACTGTGACATCAAGCCATTATTAGACTGGAAAGAAGCCAACAACCGACCCTCTTGGGCGGAAGTCAGTAGTAAAAGCCCAACATTAAAGAGCTATTGGGCTCAATGGAATTCCCTGGTGTTGGAAGACGGTGTCCTAAAAAGAGCATGGGAGAACAATGACGGAACGGAGGTCAAGAAGCAAGTACTACTCCCGAGGTCCCGGGTCAAGGAAGTATTGCAGGAAGTACAAGGAGGTACTGGTGGTGGACATTTCGGTATCAATAGGACTCTGCAGGAGGTTAGGGAGCGTTTCTACTGATTGAGCTGTAGGACGGATGTAGAAGATTGGTGCCGAAAATGTGACATATGTGCAGTCAGCAAGGGACCGAAGACCCGTTCCAGAGGCAAAATGCGTCAGTACATCGTAGGAGCACCGTTTGAGAGGATTGACATTGATATCGCTGGCCCCTTTCCGAAAACCCAAAGTGGAAACCGATATCTGTTAGTAGCCATGGACTACTTCAGCAAATGGCCGGAAGTATACCCCCTTCCCAATCAAGAGACCACAACCGTAGCAGAAGCGCTAGTCAACAAACTGTTCTGCAGATTTGGTGTACCCATGGAACTACATTTAGATCAGGGAGAAATTTTGAATCAGGTGTGTTTCGAAAGGTCTGCGAGCTTATGGGAATCCGGAAAACCAGGACCACCCCACTGCATCCTCAGTCAGATGGTATGGTGGAACGCTTCAATGCACAGTAGAAACCAGTCTGAGGATGTTTGTGAACGAAGACCAGATAGACTGGGACAAGCTCATTCCACTCTTCCTGTTAGCTTACCGCTCAGCTGTTCATGAAACTACTGGAAATACTCCCGCAAGGATCATCTTTGGAAGAGAGCTTCGCCTTCCAGCAGATTTGGTATTTGGTCGTCCTGCGGAACAGCCCACAGAGCCAGACACTTATACCCATGAGCTAGAACGAAGACTAGCAACCGTACACGACCAAGTCAGATCTCGAATGCGACTAGAGAGCGATCGCATGAAGACTCGATACGACGCCCGGGCCAATACAGTCGGATTCCAATAAGGTGACCTGGTGTGGCTGTACAACCCCACGCGGAAGAAAGGAAAATCGCCTAAACTGCAGAATCGTTGGGAGGGCCCCTATACCGTCATTAAAAGAATCAATGACGTCGTCTACCAGATACAGAGGACTTCCAGGAGTAAGATGAAGGTCGTCCATTTGGAGCGTCTGTCCCCGTATAGAGGTGTATCCGATCGAGACGATCGGTCCTAAGGAGGGGGCAGTGTCACAGAATTTGCCCCACTCACACCCAATTCGACGACTGTGGTACCGTGAATTGCTAAGGTTGCCCCGATCGCCCCTACACGATTCTGTTAAACAAACAAAATGCCGTGAATCGAGACGGGACTGAAAAAATGGGAAATCGACAAGAAGCATTCGAGTCGTTTGGGAAAATGGATCTAGAGATACTAGAAAATACCTGGAATATTCGTTCTATAAAAGAAGAATAAACGGCCGAGTTAGTCTTGTATTACAGTCTGAATTGAAGTGTTTAGTTGGAGAGATCAAAGTGATTTAGATAGCGATAAATTAAATAAGTGTTTAGTTGATTTGTAATTACTACTACTGTCAGTTAAGTAGTGTACTGAGTAGTTATTAAAGATAAGTCATTAATTAACTGATTGTTTTTTCTGGCAGTAAGAAAACGACGGGTTAGGAAATCCGTGACATTATATTTGATTTGCGTAAAATATACAGCGCTTCGAAAACGTACAAGAGAGTAGGTGATAATAAAATCATAATCTTAAATTCTCAGAAATTTTCAACAAACTAAAAAGAGACATTGATAACACTCCCATGCCATTTATATTAATGTAACTGAAAATAATATTATGTCTGATGTCAAATCTTTTTGGTCATACGTAAATTCTCATAGAGCTGGGAAATCACTGCCTTCAGTCTTAACAAGTAATGATGAAACACTCATTTCATTTCAAGAGATGGCGGATTGTTTTTCACATACATTGCGAAACTTCTTCAATATACCATCTGATACTGTCATCCATTGTCCCACTGGAAATATTTGCATGGACACGTTGCATGTGCATCGGTTGTCTCAATCAGAGCTACTTTTTGCACTTAAGCAATTGCAACCTTCTGCTAGCTAGCACACGCCTGGTCCAGATGGGATTCCGAGTTTTGTTATTAGAGACTGTGCGTTTGCTTTGGTTACTCAGTTTTCCCGATAAATGGAAAGTCCCGTATTTCTCCAGTTTTCAAAAAGGGTGTCAAATCTGATATTAACAATATAGACCTATTACAATTATTTGCAGTTTCTCGAAAGTTTTCAAAATTGCTCTTCATAATTTACTTTATCCACGTTTATTGGTTGTCACATTAGAAGCAATTGGGTCTTTAAATTTATTTTGACACAGGCAATGTAATAAAGTAATATTATAAGAAAATCTGTATTTTGCATAAAAAGTACATTCTGTTTATTTATTTTTGCAATTGGCGTCTTTAAAACAGGTTCTACATTATCTTGAGCAACACGAAAAAATTTAGATACATTTTTTTTTAACTAAAATTGAAAAAAATGTAATAAATACGAAAGATAAGGGCAACATGTAGTATATTGCATGAAAGACGAAAAAACAGGCAATTTTTTTTGGCCATAGCCTGCTTCAATAAAAAAAAAATTATCCGCCTAGAGGGCGCAGCGAACCGCATATGATATTTCAAAAATCTGTTTATCTCAGATGGAAGGTATTAATTTTGCAATAAAAATTTATTACCAATAAGTTTTCTCTATCTCTTAAAATAAAAAAGTTAGACAGCCTTAAAGTTTGGGCACTTTACAGGTTTTTTTGTTATTACTCATAAAGTTGGCCATGGATCTCAAATTTGTTTTTACGAGCATAAAGGCCTCCAAAAATGCAATAAAAAGCAATTAAAGATTTTTGACGTCTCTCGCATATTAAGGGAGATACATGGGAGTGGCCCTCTTATGTGATACAGCCTGTATATGAAACTTTTCAATGCTCTTGTTAGGTCTAAGCTCGAGTAGGCTAGCATTGCGTGGGATCCTGGTTATAAGGTGTTTTTAAAGTTATTTTCATATCGTCAGGATGGAATTTATTCTCGGATAGGTATTCCTCACGACATTTTATTTGATAGATTTAAAGTGTGTAGTCTGGAACAACATAGAAATATGCATTCGATCATGTGTATTCATAAAATTTTACATAATATGTGTGATTATCCAGAGTTTTTGTCATTAATCCATTTTCAAATACCCACTCAGGCAACACGTACTAGCTGTTTGTTTTACTTGCCGCAGGCCAGAACAAATTTTCACCTTTATTTAAAATGTGTAACTTGCGATAGTTGCGACGATCTGTTAAATAGAATTGATATATTTACCTGTAATATTAATGCAATTAAGAATATTTTCAAGTTTAAACTTTGTCTTTTCTTTTACCTTTGTATCTGATGTGATTTATTTGTTACTTATATGTAATAGTTCTAGTTTAGTATTTAGTTCTTCTTTTTTGTATTCATCACTTTTCTCACCCTATACTTGGATTTTCTGTTGGGTGATGTAATAAATAAAATAAAAATAAATAAAGAAATGGCCCAAGGACACTTCCTTATGGTACATCATACATACAGTTTGTTTTACAATGCGGTAAGAACTGAACGTGTTAATTAGAATCGTTACGTAAACTTTGTCAAATGCTTTAAAATAGTTTTTAAAGGGTTTAATTATAAAAAATTAAGTTGTGATTATAGAACATAATTTAAAGTTAGTTGCACAACTCATAGTTGATTCTACATGTAAAGTGTTATGAAATTCTTGGAAAAAGCAATACGTAAACTTAACCTAGAATTTCGACATTTCAAACTTGACTATTAATCAGGAAGTGTGGCTACGTTAAGTTTGCAGAAACTGCAAATTTACTTCAACTTTTGGCACAAAATTGGAACACGAGATTAGATAGGAATGCCGCGATATAGTAATATCAACCGCGTGATCCCATTATTTATATGGGATCACCCGGTTGACTTTGACATTTATACTAAAAATATACTTCCCAATTCTCGTAATATTGGCAGCTCTATATAAGAATTACTTTTCAACATAATTTAAGGAAATTTGGTATTAGAGAGTATTTAAGGTTTTAGAAGGCGCTGAACAAGGCAACGTTGTCAGATTTATGATAAAAAAATCGCTGAGATGAACTTTTGAATAATGGCCCAGAAAAAATACAGTAGGCTATGAATTGGTAAATTAACCGTTGTGATAGGTTGTACAGTTTCACCTGAGGAGTCTTAATTTACAAAAAAAAGTCATCAAATCGCACTTCCCACTACAATTTTACAGGGGTGTGAAGGTAAGCGAACCAAACTATACTACAAATAATGGTTAAATTTAACCGATTTGAAATAAATGTTTTTTCTTAAATTGTTAAAATTATTCGATTTTTAAACAGATTTTTGGATGAAGTTTAAATAAAGTAGAAAATTATTTTTCGGTACTTACTTATTCTTCCTAATGCCATGCTCATTACACCTAATAAGAAAAATGTTCTATTACTCCAGCCAATTTTATCTGCAATGAAAGGAATGAAAAATCTAATTACTATATCAGTAATTCCAAGTAAAGACATAAATGTAGCTGTTTCATATTTTTCAAAACCAAATTCTGTGAGTATAATTGGTGTGAGAATAGAAAAATTTAGTTCTGCAAAATTAGCAACTGTGATTCCTAGCATAAGGTTCACATAGGTAACATCTTTGAATAATTCAAAATCAAAAAATATGGATATCTTTTTGAATAAAGTTATATTTTCAAATTCCTGTTCTTGTGTTTCTGCAACTTGAGAAGGTTCCTTGTCTTTCTGTTTATATGCTTCTAATTTTTTTGCTGCACTTTTTAATACCTCATTTTCATTAGGATAATTTTGTGGTGTGTGTGATTGAAATGCCTTTTTATCATCTTTTAAAACATCATTTCCTAAATCTTCTCCTTCCTCCCTAATAATTGGTTTACTTTGTGACATTTTTCTTTCTCTTTTTCTATATTCTCTGCTATGGTCAGCTAAATTATTGTAAGAAGGTCTTTTGGAAACACCCATCGAATTTTGCCCCGAAGTGTGTTTTATACCTTTATTTGAATGTAAAGAAAGCCTGGAACCAATTTGAGATCTACTTTGCGAATACCAACCATCATTTGCTTTTATCATCATAGGAGTCCCGGGGTCTGTTATTTCATAACCCGCTTGAAAAGGATCGTCTTCATTTCTAAGATACTGACTAGAAAAAATACTATAGCTGCTTTTTCTTGAGAGTTTTTCAGATTCCCATGTTTTATTTTGAGGTCTAGAAGCTTTTTCTAATAAATGAGATGATTCCGGTTCGTCAGTCTGAAATTTGAAATATATAATATATATAATATACAGGGAGGTTCAATTTTGTATCGAATTTTAGGAACAGGTAGACAATAAAAAAATAGTGACAGTTTATTATATATTTGAGACAAGGTATCTCAGAAAGGAAGAACACCGCTCGATCACAGACTTCTAGAATACCTATACAAAACTCAACGCCTGCCTGATATAGACTTTTTAATGTCCTACAAAATAAATCATCTTTTTATCTTACTCTAAAACTAAAGACTTTTATTTGGTTCACATATTAAATAAAGTATAATTTCTGAATAGGTAAGAAAATGATATTCACGGTTTAATATTTTTTAAAGTTTTTCCTATAACATATGGGTGGTTACCATACGTTTTTATATGTGTTAATGGCTACTTAATTTAGCTTTCTAAAATACGTCTTAATATCTGAGGAATTTTGAGTAAAAGAGAAAAATCTTTGGCCTTAATTATACTTCCTGGAGGGACGATTATACAGGGTGATTCAGTCATAATGTCATTAATTTTAAGAGAAGGTAGGGAAAACTGAGTATAATGCCAATACGCGTTTAAAAAAAAATAAATGCATATTTACGCCGGAAAAAAATATTTTTAAATCATTATTTAAACCCCCTTTTCAGGCTGTCACTGACCGCTGGCGGCAATTCAACTCGGTATCGGCCTGACACGACGTTGCTAAATTTAAATATTTTCCTATAGTGTAATTAATGCTAGGTAAACTATTTTTAAAAGTATCAATTAACAAATACTTAATATTGAAATTACAAAACTCCAACGGGTCAAAATAAACCATTCACATTTCATTACATAAATAGTGAAATAAAATCCAATACTCACTAGGCTAAATTATTAAAACAGACTGAAACGTTTTTTGTATTTAAGGGGCAACGTTAGATGCAAGTCAACTTGACCGTTCCGCTAAGCGCATTGCAACCGTCCGACTTTCTTTACATCTTCTGTCTTTGCTTGCCTCATATTTCATCGCCTGATAGTATTTGAACGTAAGCAGGCTTTAACTTAAAATGCACTTTCTTAGTTCCAAATTTACAGTTATTATCAATTATTTTCAGAAACAAAGTGTGTATAAATTAGTAAAATAATTCGCCGCTTCTAGAATGCACATTTATTTTGTTTACGTTTTAAACCTTAGCTTACTCGTGTCAAAAAATATGATTTAGGGCATCCGAGAGACTATATTTTTTTCTATGAAAACTAGTGCAAGCCGCATCAAAATCGGATCATTATTACTGGAGTTATTTTGGAACTAGTTTTAATATACCTAAAGAGGCCTCTTAAATACAGACACTAATAAAAAAACCTCGTACTGTCAACAAAAAATAGTCCGAGACATACCTATTCGGTGAGTATCAATACAGCAATCCAAATCTTGCCGGATCGTATTAGGTCAATAACTTTGTTTTTAATGTCTACTCAATGACAAGCGCTGCAGAGCTGCAGAACCGCTAAATAATAACAAACAAACAATAATTAAATTTGCAGTTTTATAAACACCCGGTGTAATCAATAGGAAATTATAAGAATTTTATAATAAATGTGAACCGCAGTAATCAGCGCCGATATCAGATAGGTTGTAATCAGCACACTCGGCGCAGCTAAAAAGTTGGTATTTCAAATTCCCGTTTAATACGTTACCGGCGGAATGAATGCAACATCGTTCGGATCCGTTCTCCTAAGCGAGCACGCCTTCGATATTCTTCATCCATTAGCCATTGTCATGGTTAGACGTTAGTGAATTTTCGTGTGTCGCCAATGTAGTTTATAATCCTTATACAGGGTGTTTATTAATTGAATGTCGATACTTAAGGGTGTGAATCCTTCGGTCATTTTAAGAAGAAAACTAAATATCAACATATGTCCGAAACCTCTTAATTTTTGAGCTGCAGGGTGTTACAGTTTCAAAAAAAATTTACTTTTTTAACATAATTTTCTTATCGTTCCAGATATTTTTATGAATGATTAATAGGTGTGTACAAAACTTCATAAAAACATCTGCAGTGATAAGAAAATTATAATAAAAAAGCAAAAATTTTTCTTAAAACTGTAACACCCTGTAGCTCAAAAATTAAGAGGTTTAGGACATATGTTGATATTAAGTTTTCTTCTTAAAATGACCGAAGGATTCACACCCTTAAGTATCGGCACTCAATTAATAAACACCCTGTATATTAAAAGCTGTAGGTAACTCTCTCTCGCACACTTGACTCGAAAATTGCCCATTTTACAGCCACAAAGGCGTATTTTGACGCCGATTTGTTCGCGTTTTCCTAGCTAAATTTCCGTCTTTCTGGTGGGTCCTCGCGCCTAATCTACGATTTTCTGTGTGGGAGCGAGACGCAAGGCAAGATGGCTACCCTTGAAGGAAAATCGAGAAACGTCAGACGTGTTGACAGATGCGATGTGAGAATGACAAGCAATGGAAATTCGAGATTTTTATGTATTCCTACATCTATTTCTATAAAATATTATATAGAAACTTTAAATTTAAACCTTATAAAATGTCCAGCATGCCTTAAGTATGGGTTTAAAATTCGATTTTATAACGAAAGTTGCTTTCAACTACGAGACACACGGCGCACCGCCGACCAAAATTACCGAAACGTCAAACGTATGCTTCGGCGGTGACCTCTCGCAATAAAACGTAGGATATTTGGAAAAAAGGGTCGACTGAAGGCCGGCAAAGACTAAAAACTGTAAATTTGAAGTCTCTAGAAAGTTTCCCGAGCGCTGGAGTTTGAAGTCGTTTTTACATTGAACTTTGCATAAATACGAGTGAAAACGTGGTAAGAATGAGCTAAATAATATGGCGGTAGTCATTTCATTGCCGTGTCGCTTCAATTTATAGGGTGATTCAAAAAGGCTTGATAGACAGTGTTAAAATAAAAATTCCAAATTCGAGGAAATTTTCGGTTTTTTTGCTTCGGAACGGTTGTCGAACGTGCGAAAAACTGTATACAAAGTGTTGAAAAAACTGTTACCGTTAAAATATACCCAAAATTAAGCGAATTAAAAATTTTTTTTGATGAAACTTCCATCAAGGATCTATTATGACACTAACTGACGGAGCAAATACAGAGTGTTTAAAAATAACGAAAACCATTCTCTAAAAACCTTTTAAATTCATGGAATTAAAAAAAATGTTGCAATATGCAATTAAGTAAAAGGCACTACGCAACGGTGGTTGCGCCGTTATTTTATTGGCGAACGGTGGCCTTGTATGGATTAGGATCGAGCGGTATTATCGCTCTTTATCCTTCCAACGGTGGTCATGCCGTGCGCAGCGCGGCCAGAAGGCTTTAGCCCGAAGAATTCTAGTTATTAATAAAATTTGCTATTTGCCTAAATAAAAATGCAATTCAAGTTGGCTAACTAAGTGAAGTAGTAAAAGACCGCGGTTGTCCTCTGCTGAACAGGACCGTTGAAAATTGTATTAAATACATTTCAATAGAGATGTTCATCTGTGCTTTCCGTGTGCGTCTGTGTTATTCGGTACCTACTGATCATGAGTAATGGATTTGATTCTGATTCATAATTAAATGCGATTTGCATATCAACGTACGAGCTCAACTTGATTCTGCTTTCAAAAAGATAACGAAAAGCTGGCACAAAATAGGTATGTTTTAATGTTTTATCCAAAACGATTTACTGCATAAAATGTTGAGGAGCTTTTGAACTTGCATTATGAGGGCATGATGAGTGAATTTTATGTCAGAACTTGACAAAACGCTTATGAATACCTTAAATGGCATGTGATACTAAGCTAGACATCTATTAGCTTCAAATATGCATCATCAGAAAATTTGTAACGTACCAGGAGCGTCGTATTGGCAATTATTATAGGGTGATTCGTATATTTTTTGAAAGGTCGAGTAAAAAATTTGTTTTTGATTTTCTGTCTTTACTAGGCCTTACGAATACGTGGTTAAAATTAATGACATTATGACTGAATCACCCTGTATATGTAAAAATAAGAGAATATGAGCATGTTTCCCGAAATTTTTCCTAAAGGTACTACAACCGTTTCTGTATACCCCTATACAGGGTGAACCTTAAATAAGTACAAATATTATAACTGCTGGTGCAGTTCATCATATAGATCAGTGTAGTGAAAGCCATTTTTAAAAATTTCTAATATTTACGGAGATATAAATTTTTTTTTAAATACCCACATTTTGAGGACAGCTATCATAACCAACCTAATGAACCGTATGATTTGTTGCCAGGTTGCCATATCTCCTCTAATATAAATATTAAGTTTCCTTTAACGTAATAGTAAAGTAATACGATTAAATTCTATTAAATTTTAAAAATACTTGTTTGAAGCATAAGTACAGTAAAGTTGGGTATGTAGTATGATACGCAGTATTATTAACATAAATTTTAACTGATTAACTGACCTTACTATAAACGATTATATATGAATTTCCGCAAGTTAAATACATACTACCATAAAGCCGACCTGTTTGTTAAAAAAATAACTATTTAATCAGTAATCCACATTTCACAAGTTAAATGTCATTGTACACTGTTAGAAAGAGACACAAGACACAATTTCCTTAAGTTATTTTATGAAAAATAATGAAAAACTATGATTTTCACACAGCATATTATATTTAATTTTCGCCACATAAATAACCCCAAATAAGTCAGTATTAACCATTTCGAATCCATAAAGTGACTTCACACTTTAGTCAGTGAAACAAATTTTAAAAATAAAGGTACCTAGACACAATATTATATAACAAAATAGCAGCTTGACGTATGCGTTTAATATCAAGAAAAGCAAAGACATTTGTGTAACACTGGCAACACTGTGAACCACACGTTCAATCTGCAGTGCTATGACTCATAAATGTATGAAATTCAGCGATCCTCAAAAAGTTTTCTACAAAAAAATTTCAAAATTTATTTAAAATTTCACTTTTTTATTTCTAATTTTTTCTAAAAACTACACAGGTCCACAAAAAAGTGGTGTGTGCTGAGGGTACCATTACATTTTCTCAAATATTTGCTGTGTAACCCCCAATTTTAACTTCAGATTCGTGTTCAGCGGGGAAAATACAATAGAAAAATATAGTCTAACTCCCAGCACACATGACTTTTTTTTTTGGACCTGTTTAAACTTTTGATGTGATTTTTATCGTTTATATGGGTTTTCTCTAAAATTTGCTGTGCGACCCCCCATTTTGACTTCAGATTCGTGTTCAGCGGGAAAAAATACATGAAAAAAATGTAATGGGACCCTCAGCACACACCACTTTTTTTTTGTGGACCTGTGATTAATAGTTAGGTTATACCCTACATGTGTTCTACACAGTGAACTATACTGCTGGTTAAAATATTTGTTTGTTTGTAAAGTTCACCCTGTATAGTTCTGTTTTGAGATATTGTCTGAAGCTATTTATTTGTGGCATAATTTTAGTTTTTCTTTAGTTTTATTGGGTTTTTACCACACTTCTGAAAAAAATAAAGATTAATTAAATAAGCCCTTGCTTTTCCAACTAGAAGGGGGCATTTTTATATAAAAAAGCATATAAAGTTCTGAGGTGATTAACGGTGTGGAAAACCTAAAAAATAACACTGCGTAATTTTGTTGCATACTTTTTTAAGAAATGAAATATAAAATATACCTAAATAAACAAAGATGTGTATCAAACAAATGTTTGCTATCACATTGGGTAGGTTATATCTCAGTAGACTTCACTTTTGTATTAATATGGAGTTAAAAGAGTGCGCGGCGTACGACGTAGACGGACAGCAGAGTCTGCAATGTTTGGGGAAGTAGTTGCATGGTCTGCCAAATGCCGATGTATAGATGCAAATATTGCAAGAGTACTATTTTTTCAAATTTTATTTTTAAGGGTATTATTTTTGTATGTCTTACTTTTAATATGATGTAACAAAATGTTCTCTTACTAAATCAATTAATTGTTCATTATTCAAATCTATATGCGCCTTAATGCTGGCAGTACACGCTAGTCGAGGCAAACCGAGTGTGAGATATGTCGAAGCGAGACGGCCCTCTTGCGAATAAACCTCAGATTTACTCTCTTATACTTTCCGTGTAGAATCATGCGAGACATTTTCTAACATTAGTAGTAACGATGAATGTGATAATTTATAAATATTTGCATGTTACCTTGACTTCAAATATCCAAAAACCTGTTTGCAACAGATTTTCCCGTATTTTTAGATATTCGTTGCCAAACCTTTTCTTTCTTTTATAATTATGATGAGATAGATCATACAAACAGAGTATCCATAATAAAATTCCAAAAATTGGAGATCAAAATCCAAGCCAAGTCGAGTCGTGTCGGGGGGTGCAAGAGAATGCGTTTCAGTATAATTATAAAATAAAAGCATAGCTATTCAATTAATTACTTCGACAACAATGTCCTTATTGTCCTTACTTTTGAAAATGGGAAAAGGTAATCATGTCCTTATTGGCATATGAAAAGGTATCAACTCTAAGCACGGTTAAAGTAATCTATGGTACGGTTCTTATTAATTTTCTACCGTACTTGTCTGTTTTGAATGAGCCTTGTGTGGACTGGGTAAAATCCGTATCGTCCTTACGCTGGCACATCCTTTAATTCGCGCCGGCGCGGCGATAGCTTCTACACTGCGCGTTTTGAGGACGAGGCCACAGCTTAAATAACAATTTTAGGCTGTGACGAGGCCACAGCTTAACAAACAATCAGCTCACAGACTCTACGGCGGCACCTTTGAAGTATTAAAACCAGACTGGATTAAAAATAGTTGTCCCAATTTAGAAAGTGTTTTAACTGCACTAGGTGTACGTACTTAAATTTCAAAATAGTTTTTTTTAATTTTACTAAAACATAGATATGAGAGGTTAATTCTCGATCGCTTTTAGTGTATGTACGTGTCGCAAAAGTGCTCCGGCATTAAAGTCCTATTTGAACCGTGCCGAGTTATTTTTGGGATACAAATAGTGTGAGTTTTGGTGGTGGAAGAAAGAGGCAAGCAGACGAATAAGAAAATTTGAAAATAACAGAGTAAAAGTAAAAGAAAGACAGACATTTTTCGCAGGTTAGTGAAAGTAGGTCATCAATAAGGTTCAGTGTTGCTTATAGAGATTGACAGAGAGTTTTCGATTGGTCGACAAGAACGACTCTGTCAGGCGCGTGGGTAGGCAACCAGTAATTCAGGGAGGTATTGCAGAAGAGAATCCCTTGTGTGGGTAGCGATCTCGTGTCAAGTGAGATAGGCAACCAGTAGTGTCGGAAATATAATAAACAGAATGTTAAGGAAAAATTAAAAACCGGTGGTCAGTAAAAGGGTAACAAGAACACCGGAGCGAAGAAGCGAAGAGATTGAAATAGAAACAGAAAGTGATGCCAGTGGAACGGATGAGGGAAAGAAAAAGAGAAGTATGGAAGGAGTAACTGAGGTAATCAGCTGTAGTAAAAAACTAGCACGATCGCCAGTAAAGAAAGGTGATATGGAGGACAACATGAAAAAGGTGCTGAGAATGTTGAAAAGTTTAACGCAGGAAGTAAAAGAGGTGAGAAGAGAAGAGAAAGAGTATATAGAGGAGATAAGACAACTCAGAGGAGAGATTGAGGACATGAGGCAGGAAAATAAGGCGCTTAGAGATAAGATGAGAGAGGTAGAAAAAAGAGTAGAGAGTATAGATAAAGAGAAAAGAATGAAAATTATAGTGGTTCAAGGCCTACAAATTAGAGAAAATTTAGATCAGAATGAGCTAAAAGCACAGATAGAAGAGTTTATAAGAAAGTCAATGCATATGGAGATTGGTACAGAAGCGGTAACGAAAATAGGAGTTAATGTATGTTTAGTAGAATTAAAAAACTTGGAGGACAAGATAAAGATAATGAAAAATAAAAGTAAATTAAAGGAGGCAGGAGCAGTCAAAGTCTATATTAACAATGATATGAGCAAAAAGGAAACTAAGAATGAAAGCCAAAGTAAAGATGGAAGGAAAGGTAGCAAAAGTAGGATATCAAAAACTTGTAATACATAATGAGGTTTGGAAATGGAATAAAGATGCAAGTAGGTTAGAAAAAAGGAAGCAAAAAACTAGATATATCACTTAACATAAAAGAAAGATGGCTGGCAATGGCTGGTTATGAGAAAAGGAAACGACATAAATAGAACCAGGAACAGATGGCAAAAAGTACATAACGAAGCTAGAAGGACGGAGAGCGGGAAGACAGGAAAAGACGGAAAGCAAGAAGGCACAAATCAAGAAAGAGGAATGAGAATGGGAACATGGAATGTAAGAGGGTTAAATGAGGAAGGATCATTAAAAATCATAGAAAGAGAAGCAAGTAGATACAAAATGGACATAATAGCGATACAGGCGACGCATATAAAGGAGACGGACACATGGGAATTAGAAAATTATTTATTCTTTACGAGCGGAGGCGAAACAAGGCGATACAGAACACGGAACAGCATTCTTAGTAAATAAAAATATGAGGGATACAATTTCTAAATTTGAAGCAATTTCAGATAGGTTATGTATGATTAAAATCAGAGAAGAAATAAACATAGAGATATTAAATATATATGCGCCAACAGAAGAAAAAACAGAAAAAGATGAGTTTTATGAGAGAAGCTAGAAGAAAATTATGGAAAGCTGAATAAAAACACAGTAAGAAGTGTAGGGGATGCAAACGCGAAAATAGGGAGAGAAAGGATGTATGAAAGTATAGTAGGGACAGAAAGTAAACACCTAGAGAGCAATGACAATGGGCGTAGGTTGATTGAATTTCAGAAGAACAAAAAATGAAAATAATAAGCACATTCTTTAAGAGAAAAGACATACATAAGGGTACCTGGACCTCTCCAGATGGAGCATATACGAATCAAATTGATCATGTTTGCATAGATGAGAATCACAGAAGCATAATAAAAATTTTACGTCATGCAGAGGGGCAGACATAGGCTCGGATCACTATCTAGTGAGAATAGATTTGAAGATAAAAAAACCTATTAAAAGGAAAGGATTACAAAGAAAAAAAAGACAACTAGATATGGCGACATTACAAAATGAGAGAACCAAAAAGAAGTATGAAGAAGAGATAAGGAAAGGTTTGCAAGAAAACATGCAGATATTGGAAGCAAATATAAATGAAAAATGGATAAAGATCGAAAATGTCATACAAACAGCAAGTGAGAAAGTAATACTAAAAAAAGAGTTTGCAGGAGGAAAAGATGGTGGGATGAGGAGTGTATAAGAGAGGCGGAGAAGAAAAATAAGCTAAGAATTAAAACACTTCAGTCAGTACAATAGGAATATAAAGAAAAATACAGGGAACAAAGACGAAAGGCAAAGAAAGTAGAACAGGTTAAGAAAATAGATGAAATAGAGCAACATTATAAGAGGAAGGAAATATGTAACTTCTACAGAGAGATAAAAAAGGGAAAAAAGATAAAGAAGGAAGTAATATATGTGAGGGATGAAAGTGGAAATCTAATTGCAGAGGAAACAGAAGTGAGAGAAAGATGGAGGCAATACTTCATACCGGGAAGGGAAGAGGAAGTGGATATAGAAGAACCTACAAAAAAGGAAATAGATACAATTATTGAAGCTTTAAAGAATAACAAAAGTCCAAGAAAAAACGGAATAACAGCAGAGAACATTAAGTACGCAGAAGAGGATTTAAGACAAAGAATATACGAAATGATACGAATGATCTGGAGAAGAGAATGTATGCCTGAACATTGGAGAGACGCTTTGATTATACCAATCTTAAAAAAGGGAGATGCAACAGACTGCAGAAACTATAGGGGTATATCATTGTTAGATATAGGGAATAAACTAAGTAAAATTTTGAAACAATTTGGGATACCAACCAAACTGATTAGGCTATTGAAAATTACCTTAGAAAATACCAAATCCAAAGTACGAATAAAAGGTGAATGTTCGGAAGGCTTTACTATTGATACAGGACTGAGACAAGGAGATCCACTCTCAACGCTTCTTTTTAATTTAGTACTAGAAAAGGTCATAAGAGATAGTCAGTTGAATAGAGAAGGACACATATTGTTTAAAAGTCATCAAATTGTAAGTTATGCAGATGACGTGGCTATTATTGCTAGAGATAGTAGGGAATTAGAAGAAGTAACGAGAAAACTTGTGGAGGAAGCACGTAAAGTGGGATTTCAGATAAATCAAGAGAAAAGTAAGTTTTTGAGAATAGGAGAACAAAAAAAGGATACCAATTTTAAATTGAGAACAGGGCATGGAGAGATGGAGTTTGAAGAAGTTCAAGAATATGTATATTTGGGGGCGCTAATAACAGCTAACTGTGATGAGGAACAAGAAATAAATAGGAGAATAATAAAAGCAAACAGAAGTTCGGCAGCAGTCAACCACTTATTGAAATCAAAAAATTTGTCCAGAGGAGTAAAATGTAGAATGTATAAAACAATTTTGAGACCAAAGCTCTGTATGGTAGTGAAACCTGGGTTCTCAATAAGAAGTCAAGAGAAAATTTTTAAGGTGGGAAAGGAAAATCTTAAGGAGAATTTTAGGGGGTAAGAAGACGGAGGAAGGCTATGTAAGGAGAAATAATGAGGAAATATATGCAATGTACCAGGCACCAACAATAGACGAAATTGTAAAAGCCAGAAGAGTGCAGTGGCTAGGGCATCTAGAACGTATGGAAGATGAAAGGGCAGTTAAGAAAATACCACAGATAGAATTCGATAAGTAATTAAGAATTGCCTTATAAACCAAGGTTCTATGTCTCACCTTTTTCGCTCTACAGGGCCGTATTGGTCGGTTTTTTAAATCATATTATTTATATCTCTGGTATGGTTGTAACAATTTCATTCAAATCTGGTATGATGTTAATACTTACGAATGTCTATAATTTACTGCAAAATTTACAAATTTTTTGTAGGTCAGTGGCGTAGAAACGGGTAGGGTAGCGGGATTTTTTTGCCCCAACTTCTACGGCAATGACCTAATACTTATTTGGGGTAAATTTTTAGATTCCTTGGACAATTTGGCATAATACTTGTATGAAATCTCAATAATATGGGAGGCCGTTCTTCTGATAAAGCATAAAATTGTAAAAACAGTACCTACAAACTATTACCTATTATTAGCATCTAAGATACAGCAATAAGAAAAAGAATGTTTCATTGTTTGCTGTTAACATTTTTACATGAAACGGTCCATTTTAATTTAATACATAATATTAAAGTAATATTACTTTGAAATGTATTTGCTATCATTATGAAACTAAATGTTTTATCAGAAGAACGGCCTCCCACATTATTGAGATTTTTGGCAGAACGAGACACTTTACCGATTTCAAACAGGTATTATGCCAAATTGTCCAAGGAATCTAAAAATTTACCCCAAATAAGTATCATTGCCGTAGAAGTTGGGGCAAAAAAATCCCGCTACCTTACCCGTTTCCGTCGTACAGACGTTCCCGCCATACAGGTCTGAGCTGATTGTTATTTAAGCTGTGACGAGGCGAGATACCTTTGGATAAGGCGAAAACATCAAGTAAACTATCACACTCGCCTGGTCTCGAGTCGCTTCGGTGAGCGTGTAGTGTCGGTTAACAAAATAAAACAGACACAAGTCTCATTTTAAATGAGCGGCCGCCGCTCTCATGTGTCTGGTCAATAGCAAGGCTGCTCTGGTTAGTACAATTGTACTAGATTTAGTACGTTACATCCTGTACGTCTGTACAGCAATAACATTTTTAGTACAATCCGAAAAACTAACAATCAACATCAACTACCAAGAAAATTCAGACAAGGGTCTTAATTGTTCAATGATCGTAGGCTAAACGCAGCAGCCAACAAAGGTGACGCGATTTAGTAGACGACAGTTCAACGCAGCATACATTGTCGGCTAAATCGTAGCAGCTGAACGATACGATTTAGCATACGATGCAGCATATTAATATTTGCAATTTTATATTTTGCCATCATCCCTACAGAAATAAATTACAGATTGCAGACATGATGTAACGACGGAACTTTAATCATTGAATCTAACATACTTTTGTTTTCATGGTTCATGGTGAAAAAATAAAATTCTAGTACCATTTCACAGATTTTAATACAATCTGTCAACAGAAGGCAGGACAATTTCTCTAAGGTTAGGAGCAGTCCTGGCCCATAGCCAAAAGGACACGCGTAACGGCAGTCAACGATTGGCTCATGATCGCGATGATGTGCCGAGTCTGCCGCCGTTTGTGTAAGCCGTGCCTCGTATCACAGTCTATTCATATGTCTTTGTTCATAGCCCCATTATATTTTATTGAAATGATTTCAATACACGATCGCGCCGCTCAGTGGAGTAAGTAAGTTTAAATTAAATCAAGTTCTCTTATGTCAATCACAGGGCTGACGGTAGCCGAGCGGCCAAGGCGGCGACGAACAGTTGCTGCCAGGGAAGCACGAGCGGCCGGAAGTTGGTTCGAATCCAACACGGGGCAGAAGAATTTTTCTGTCCTACCCATGGATGTTTGTGATTGTAGGGGTGGAGGGTAGTGTAAGTTAGTAGGTAAAAAGGGCCAAATATGGCCTAATTACCAGTAAGCTTCAGTACTTTTACCTTTTATATCAATCACAAAAAATCCAACCTTAATCTAATCCAGCATTATTATGTAATCACTTTTTTTAAAAAAAAATCATAAGCCATATTAAAGAACCTATTATTTGGTGTTCAGTATAAATCTTAATAAAGACAAATAAGAAAATAAATGAACATGTACTTAACAGATTAAAACAATATAAAGTAATCTACTCTACTTTAATTTATTTTCTTAGCAATAAATTACGACATTTTACTATGTTCTATGACTGGCCGTATTCTACAAACATAATTTGTTTTTACTTCCTATTAAATAAATAATATTAACGGTTTTTTACCTTAAAATTTGTATGCCATTCGACTGGATGAAGTAGAAGGGAACACACAAACGAGTGCAAAGCAAAGCCTGAAAAAAACAGTAAGGTTCCTTCCATACCATATAAATCATTTAATACAACAATAATATAAGGCCATACAATTGGTCCTAGAGCTGTTGTAGTCCATGAGAGACCAGTTGCAATTCTTCGTTTTTCTTTAAAATAGGTATTTAATGCCAATGCATTGGAAGATTGAGTAATTCCAATACCAGATCCTTAAAAATGAAGAACAAAATCATAATTATTTATAGGACTGTACACATATTTATAATCGCGAAAGTAATATTATGATATAATTTATATGAATAATCTTCTCTATTTTTGTGCTGATAAATGAATAATTCATAATGCCAATGCTACATTTTTAATTTGCAGCCATAAAAATGTAGTTTATTTACAATCTATTGTAAATGAAATAGAAAATAAATCCAATGACTAGTTTGTAAATAATCTTAAATTAAATTTCGATCAAACGTGTGTAACACACACACACACTGCGCTGCGCTGTAAATTTTTTTTAAGTTCTAGAATTTCCTCGTTCTTTGGAAATACATCCGAACCCAATACAATACAACCTGGAATTTTCGATAATTTTTTTTTAATTTAAATTCAATAAAGGAAACTTAATTAACAAACTAATGAAGTAAAGAAGCATCCATATCATTACTTTCGTTCCTATCAAGTCATTCCTTCCATTTCACCTTGTACCACCTAACCTGACGTTACTATAGTTTGTTTTTAAATTTTCTTAAGAAATTCAAAGATGTCAGCGAAAATTCTAGCTACTAGTGCCCTCTACATTATACAAAAAAAAAATAATAATAATAATAACACCAACGTGTTCGGCACCACCAAAAACGTACCTATGTCAAAGTCATTAAAATATTACATCCAAAATTTGATTTTTCAAAATTATCTTACATGCTCTGTGTCTCAAAAATGAGTGGCTCTGGGACACGTTTTTAGACAAACCCTACTTCTTCTTCAATGTTCTATCAGCTTTAATAATATTGCCATGTTTTTTTGAAACACCAAAAGTTTATACTTTGTTCCGTTACCAAGGCGATTCAAAAAATTTCTCTCTGTTTCCTTATGTACCTTTACCCTACCCAATCTTAATCCCACCCACCTGGCATAGAACGCTTCCTACTTCCTCGTGGTCCTTGTTGGGAAACGAAAATTTAAAATTACATAATAACATCCAATATTTAATCAAAATATATATTTAGCATTTATTTTTTTCCAAATAGTCACATTTACATGTATTATTATACATATACTTCATTTTATTTTAATTTATTATTGGCGAAATTGAGCGAATACTGGTATCTAAAGTAAATACGGTTCTGTCTACTTTTTACCAGCTAGTCACGGAAGCCTTTGATGTTCTTGTGGCAGTTTCTTATGTCGTTTTTTTTATTTCCTTATATCGATGATATAAAGTGCATACATTTTCTGAATATTTCGAAGAAAGCCATAAGAAAACTGTTGAAATTTAGCAGATACATCTGGATGAACGGTTATCATTTGAGCATAAAAATTGTTGTTTTCCTTTTACAATTATTTTGATTTTCTAATAAGAAAAATATAAATATGTATGCCAATACTTCATTATTTATTTATTAAATGCCTTAATAGTTATTTATGCAACAAGTACAAAAGTAAGTGTTTATTGCACGCGACGTGAAATTGTCAACACGTCGAGTGCAATAAACACTATATACGAGTTGCATACAATATTTTTTCTACGTTCGTGCAAAAACCAAAAAATGATAATTAGATGACACTAAGTCTAGGAAAATGTGACGTCGAATTGAACGTTTATGTTTGTCATGATGACAAAACGCTGTAGTAGAATGACAGATGAATGCAATAAACATTTTATTGCACTAGTGCAATAAAGAACCACTTTTTCCACTAAATATAGTTCAATAAAGTTTTGTTTTTTGCATGAACGTAGAAAAGGGCTATTTACTCTAAAACAGTAAAAAAGTTCCAGAAACAACCTTTTTACATTTTCAGTTACATTAATGGCTGTAACTACACCACTGAAAAAGTAAACTAGCGATTTTTATGTTCGCATGTTAACCACGTCTATATATATTGACCAAATTTAACATTTCTTTTTCGAAACATTCAGAGATTTTCTTAACTTTCTAAAGGTATGGATTCGCTGGTGCGACTGCGGCTGCGGCTTGTGGCTGCGACTCGTCGCCAACCAATAGATAGTCTGAATGTTCTCATCAACTCCAGCATTTAGACTGCCTATTGGTCGGCGACGAATCGCAGTCGCGAGCCACAGCCGCAGTCGCACCAGCGAATCAGTACCTTAAGCATTTGCGGATCCATGCTTATAGAAAATTTCATCTTATTTTAATGAGATAAATAACATCCTAAAAGGATGTTGTTTATTTACAATATAATGTTATAATGTAATATGATATATAGAAAACACTTACCGTAACACATTGCGTAAAAAATTAAGTAAGTGACAAATGATTCACAAAAGGCACATAGGAATAAAGAGCTTGCCACGAGACATGATCCAAACATAGCCACTTGCCTATATGTAAATTTTCTAAATAAGGGCCCGTTTATTAAACCTAAAAATAATGTAAATATATTATTTTGTAACTTATAATAGTAACACACATCTGATATACTAAAATAGTTTGCTTACTAACTGGTATACTATACGTACCCATACCAGCATTAAAAGCTGAATTTAAATTTATAATGGAAGTTGTTTGAGTTTCACTTATTCCAATTTCTTCAAATTTTCCTCTAAAAACTAAACCAAATTGTTGGAACATCGGAAATGTACTTAACTGGAAAAAAGTTAAAGAAAATTAAATAAGGCAGAAAAATACGTCAAGAAACTATCAGAGATAGTTCTACAGGATACATACAAATAATAAGTGCTTTAAAAACCTTCACTTAATAATTCACACAACGTTGTGCAATGAAATTTGTAGCATTTTTTAAACGATTGAAAAACTTTAACATACATTACTGTGAAGTTCTATATATTTAACTATTAGTTTTGTTAAGTACAAACTGTTTTAAATAATTTTTTAGATTAATATAAAGGTAAAGGTAATTAAGCTTACTGGTAATTAGGCCATATTTGGTCCTTTTTACCTACTAACTTATACTACCCTCCACCCTTACAATCACAAACATTCATGGGTAGGACAGAAAAATTCCTGCCCCGTGTTGGATTCGAACCAACTTCCGGCCGCTCGTGCTTCCCTGGCAGCGACTACTCGTCACCGCCTTGGCCGCTCGGCTACGGTCAGCACTTAGATTAATATAAGTACAACGAATATCAATCGATTCGTAAGTCTCTTTAACATATTGTCACAGGATTTGCCCCGATCGCACCCAATTTGGTGGCTGTTGGATAAACAATGATGCCGTCGATCGAGGCGCGTCAGGAAGATTTGCGAAGCGCATCAGGAAGATTCGCGAGGCGCATCAGGAATATTCGCGAGCCGCTCGAGAATGGAATCCAGAGATACTGCCTATAAAAGGATAATAAGCGGACCAAGCCAGTGAGATCAATTGGAGATTCAGAGCGATTTGGATAGTGATTAATTACATAACGATTAGTTTAGTTGTATTTAGTATACAGTGGTGTACAGTGTTTAATAAAGATAGGTAAATAATTAACGGATTTTTTTATGGTAATAGAAGAAGCTGGGTAGGAAACTCGTAACAATATTTTAATGTAATGTTTGATATAATTATTATTACTATATTCTTGTTTCCTAATAAAGATGTTTGGCTTTGGTTAATTTTACTGCGAAATAATTCGCTAGAATAAAAATTAATTGCTTTATGTACAATAATAAACATATTTACACTAGATTTACTAAACCGAAATTTTAAATATTAGCTAAATAGCAATCATCGAATAGAAAATTGTACTTACATTACTAAAGCCACAAGCAAAAACAATCAGCCATCCCCAGTTGCCATCGGGTGGTACAAAATCAGGATCTCCTACTTTTAATCTTCTCGGTTTTGATTTTTCATTTACAGTGATAACTATTTTTTCGTTGGATTTCAAAACCATTTTTGTTTCTATAAAAAAAATTAATGTATTTATAATTGGTTTTGATGTGGCTGGATACTTTAAAAAATTGTGACGTAAAAATTATAACTCTATGAAAGAGAAAAATTACTCCGAATACTGTGTCGCTGTCGCTGTGTGTTAGTTGTTTCAAGATTTACCCTAATCGTCCCCACTAGTGCGGTCAGTTAACTGTAAAGGTGTGTATTGACTTGAGCATTTTACTCCGAACGAACCAAACGCACCGCGCCAGTATAATCGATTACGGAATCCGAAACATGGATCATATTGCAAACCCGGAATTCCAGGAAACAACTACTCTGCGGGCTAATGCCCCGACCAGCATTGAATTACACCTGGAAAACCTATAGCAACAGCTAGAGTCATTCGTCGGACGCCCACCAGACATATACCGGTTTCGAGCTTATTAGCTCTCATCAGTATGCCATAGGTGAGGTATCCGACGAATAATCCTAGCTGCTTTCGTCTGTCTAACCCGACAGAAGGGACCATGAGTACGCGGTGTAGAACTAACTACATCTATCGGCCGTTCGCTACTCCATGCCGGACTGAAAATGTCACAGGCACAAAGCGTTCTACATGCAGTAGACACCATTGAAAGCTGTCGACCTTTATCGCGATCGGCGAGAAACGATATTTTGCAAACCCGGAATTCCAGGAAACAACTACTCTGCGGGCTAATGCCCCGACCAGCATTGAATTACACCTGGAAAACCTATAGCAACAGCTAGAGTCATTCGTCGGACGCCCACCAGACATATACCGGTTTCGAGCTTATTAGCTCTCATCAGTATGCCATAGGTGAGGTATCCGACGAATAATCCTAGCTGCTTTCGTCTGTCTAACCCGACAGAAGGGACCATGAGTACGCGGTGTAGAACTAACTACATCTATCGGCCGTTCGCTACTCCATGCCGGACTGAAAATGTCACAGGCACAAAGCGTTCTACATGCAGTAGACACCATTGAAAGCTGTCGACCTTTATCGCGATCGGCGAGAAACGATATTTTGCAAACCCGGAATGGATCATATTATAATAAACTTTAAGCATGTGAGCTTTTTGTTTGCTTCGTTTGTTTGTGCGCGCGGGGTGCGTTCGGAGAAAGTGTCGATACGCTCCTTAACATGCTTTCAAGATGCGTGTGGATGAATTCCGTTCTACAGCCTGAAGTTGTATAGAGAAATCGAGACGCTCTCGATGCTTTTATTATTTATAATTGTTTAAGTAGTATTAGACATTAGAGATCAGAGTCAGTTTTGAAATTAGTTTAGTCAGTTTATTTGAAATATTTGTTGTGATTAAGAAATTCTGCTGATTTGAATAGTGATCAATTGAATGTATTGGATACTGTAGTCTATGATTGTACAGAGTGCAGTTACGGTTCGCCAGGTGACGCATTACTTCACCAAAAAGTGCTGATTGTACGAACTACTTAAAATTATTTTTAATCTAATATAAATTTCGTAACTTTCCATATTAAAAATGTCGAAGTGTCGCGAAATCTATATTAATCAAATCCGCTGTAGTATGTCAGCCTTATTTAGGGGTGTCGCAAGCTTTGCCTGTTTATAAAATCAGAATAATTTTTATGGGGTCAGCGTTGTTGTTATTTCTTTGTCGATGGTCGGTTCTTCGGGTGTTATGAACATTTAAATTTGTCGAAATGTTTCTATTTTATGATCCCATTTGTGTTTTGTTGAAATACCCCAGCAAACACATAAAGTGTGGCACTTAAATGGGCCATTATAGTATTTGATGGCTTTCTTGTGGCACAGGTAAACCATATGTGGTACATCATAAATTATTTTCCTGTTAACAATCACTGTGATATTCTGATTTGCCACATAAGGCCAAAAATCATTGCTCGGCCATAAATTAGGTTATTTCAGTTTTTACTGTGATGGACTTTTTATGGTCAATCATTGGCATTACCCCGCTCCCCTTCCTATTATTTTAAATAAACTTGCTCATAAGCATTGTTTGCCGTTTGGTGTTTTGCGTCAAATCTGCATCCCTTTTACCATTACTGATCTTGGTTTACAACAGCCATTCGCCGCCATATTGTCAATGTCAATTGAACATATAGGAAAACTGGAAACCATGTGATTTTGAGATGTATATATAAGAGTCTATAGATGTCGCAAGTAGCAACAAACGTTTGATATTTGAGAAGATTGTTGGTGTGTGACTCATTTTAGTCATTTTGTAATTGTTTATTGATTTTTGTTTGTGGTTAGGTGTGGCGGTGTTGGTGTTACATATATATTTTGTGTTTTTACTGTGTTTTATTAGACTTTTATAGACAATTTTAGTGCTTATACTAGACTATTTACTGTTGTAAGTAAAATATGAATTAACACTGTGCCATTTATCTATATATTTCATATATTTTTACAGAGAATATTTTCTCTAACATTTGGATTTGGATTTGTCGCAATTGTTCCATTAGGGGCTGCGAAGATAAGCGTTCAAGTCGAGACAGTTTCCCAAATCCAAAAAAATATCTTCCCTTGAACAGTGGTTATTAGCATGTGACAATCATAATTTAAATGATTTATCCCCTCAAATAATTTATCGGACCAAGAAGATATGTCATTTACATTTTAACAAAAGTGATATTCTATCTTCAGATATATTGAAAAAAAAAACGCTGTTTTTTATGTATGTTTTATTATCATATGAGATTTCTTAAATAAATAAATTATTAATAGTGTTTTGTATTCTACGATTTATGAAAACTGTATTGCTTTAAAGTTTTGTCTTAGGTTTATAAGGTAGTTTTATAAATGTTAAGTTATATTATATCGTGTTGCATAGGTTAGTCAAATGTTAATCACTTTTAAAAATTGATTTTTGCATGTAAAATTTAAAAATTTCGCAATCAAAATATTACTAATTGATTTGTTGAAATTTAAATATGACCTAAACTGCTTATTTTTTAAACGGACTATGCTATGGTTTAAAACTCGTAAAACCTAGTATACCTTGGAAATTTTTTAAAATTAGATTTTCTAGTAGTAATGAGGCGTTCGTTAGAAATACAAAAAAAAAAATAAGAAAAGTCTCAAAATAAAAATTCGAGTGAATGTGCGAGAGGTATCAATACCATAGGACAATTCGACTCTTTGACAATTTAATTTTTGTCTAGTAGTATCGTTCTACGTGAGGTCACATAAATATTTTTATTTTGAAAAGATTTTCTTAAAATTTCATCAAATTTGTTTCCATTTCACGAATATAAATATTTTTCAAAATATTCATGGCATTGTGGATTTCACTAATTTCAACTCGTGTGCTTCACAAACGAACATTCTAGAAGAGCCTTACCTTTTGTCTTTAATTATGAATTGTTTCATCTATGTGCGACACTGAAAATGTGAATTTGAAAGATCCTCATTTTGAAACATTTATATACAGGGTGTCCGGAAAAGACGTGTACAACGGAAGACTACAGACCCCTGGGTTCAAAATAAGCCGATTTAGCCCAATTTATTTATTTCCAAAATTGCTTTGTTTCGCCGCTAGGGAGCGCTTAAAGTTCGCGAAAAATTTGTGTTTATTCCGAATATTTCGAATACGACTTGATCGATGTTAACCATTTTTGGGTTACGCAGTTATAAGTCTAACCGACACTTTTTGACATTATTTAAAATCTTTTGCAGTCATTAGAAATATAAGAATCATGTACCATGCAAATATAAGCACATATTTGTTTAACCCCCTGTATAATTATTCTCAGTTTTTTTATATTAGTAGCTGACTTTATTTAGAAACTTTTTTTATACTTTCAGAATTTTGAATAGATGAGTAGTTTAGGCAGAAAAAATATTTTTTGTATGTCAACAATATCAGCATGCGTTCTGCAACAAATAACGAAAATTCCAAAACTCATTTATATTTTATTTAATAAATACGAAATAATAAGATTAATATAGCAAATAAAAAAAAGTTATGACCTCTTTACAATAAATGCTCAGTGACCACCGTTTTCTCGTATGCAATAAGTAATCCGTTTTACGGTTTTAGGAAGTTGTAATGCTCTCCATCATTACTGGATTACCTCGTAAAATGTTAACTGCGTCTTGGATTTGCCTAAAAAATTCCTCTTTATTATTAACTGTGTAAGCATATACTTTATAAAAAATAATATCAAGGAGGTAAGTCTGGTGCTCGAGGTGGCCATTTTATAGGAGCATCGTTTTCTCTTCTAATCCACCTGTTAGGATACAGATTATGTAAATACTGACTAACGGGTATTGTAAAATGGGGGGTGCACCATCATGCATAAACCACATGTTACGACGAAGTAGTAACAGTAAATCGTCCAATAAATTAGGTAATACTTGCTGTAAAAAATAGTTGACCCCATTTAATCGATGTGGAAACACAACCGGGCCAATAATAAAGTTGTCTATAATTCCCCTCCACACGTTTACTCTCAATTCATATTGAAAATGTCTTATTTCATCAGTATAAACGTGTTTGTTATGGTTATTAATAATTCCTGACCTAGCAAAATATTGTCACGGATTTCCCAATCCGTCTTTTTCTTACTTCCAGAAAAAACAATCCGTTAATTAATTACTTCTTTATTAACTACTGAACACTACTAATTACAGGTCAACTAAACACTTATTTAATTAATCGCTATCTAAATCACTTTGATATCTCCAACTAAACACTTTAATTCAGACTGTAATACAAGACTTATACAAGACTAACTAACTCGGCCGTTTATTCTTCTTTTATAGACCCAACGAATATTCCAGATATATTCCAGTATCTCTAGATCCCTTTTCTCGTACGACTGGAACGCTTCTCGTCGATTCCCGATTTTTCCAGGCCGATCTCGATCACGGCATGTTGTTTGTTTACCAGAATGGCGTAGGGGCGATCAGGGCAATCTTAGGCAATTCGCGGTGCCACAGTCGTCGGTTTGGGAGTGAGTGGGGCAAATTCCGTGACACTGCCCCTCCTTATGACCGATCGTCCCGATCGGATACACCTCTATACGGGGACAGACGCTCCAGATGGACGACCTTCATCTTACTCCTGGGAGTCCTCTGTATCCGGTATACGACATCATTGATTCTTTTAATGACGGTGTAGGGGCCCTCCCAACGGTTTTGTAGTTTAGGCGATTTTCCTTTCTTCCGCGTGGGGTTGTACAGCCACACCAGGTCACCTTGTTGGAATTCGACTGTATTGGCCCGGACGTCGTATCGAGTCTTCATGCGATCGCTCTCTAATCGCATTCGAGATCTGACTTGATCGTGTACGGCTGCTAGTCTTCGTTCTAGCTCATGGGTGTAAGTGTCTGGCTCTGTGGGCTGTTCCGCAAGACGACCAAATACCAAATCTGCGGGAAGGCGAAGCTCTCTTCCAAAGATGATCCTTGCGGGAGTCTTCCCAGTCGTTTCATGGACAGCTGAGCGGTAAGCTAACAGGAAGAGTGGAATGAGCTTGTCCCAGTCTGTCTGGTTTTCGTTCACAAACATCCTCAGATTGGTTTCTAGTGTGGCATTGAAGCGTTCCACCATACCATCTGACTGGGGATGCAGTGGGGTGGTTCTGGTTTTCCGGATTCCCATAAGCTCGCAGACCTTTCGGAACACACCTGATTCGAAATTTCTGCCCTGATCTGAATGCAGTTCCATGGGCACACCAAATCTGCAGAACAAGTTGTTGACTAGCGCTTCTGCTATGGTTGTGGTCTCTTGATTGGGAAGGGGGTATACTTCCGGCCATTTGCTAAAGTAGTCCATGGCGACTAACAGATATCGGTTTCCATTTTGAGTTTTTTGGAAATGGGCCAGCGATATCAATGGCAATTCTCTCGAACGGTGCTCCTACGATGTACTGGCGCATTTTGCCTCTGGAACGGGTCTTCGGTTCCTTGCTGGCTGCACATATGTCACATTTTCGGCACCAATCTTCTACATCCGTCCTACAGCTCAACCAGTAGAAACGCTCCCTAATCTTCTGTAGAGTCCTATTGATACCGAAATGTCCACCACCAGTACCTCCATGTACTTCCTGCAGCACTTCCTCGACCCGTGACCTCGGGAGTTGTACTTGTTTCTTGACCTCCGTTCCGTCATTGTTCTCCCATGCTCTTTTTAGGATACCGTCTTCCAACACCAAGGAATTCCATTGAGCCCAATAGCTCTATAATGTTGGGCTTTTACTGCTGACTTCAGCCCATGAGGGTCGGTTGTTGGGTTCTTTCCAGTCTAGTAAGGGCTTGATGTCACAGTCAGCTTGCTGGTCTTCCCGAATCGCCGCTGAACTCCATCTGTCTTCAGGTTGGGCTGCTACCACCTTACAAGGAACTGATGAGATGCCCTCTTTCTTTTCAAGACTACTACAGTGTTTGTAGTTGACAGGACAAGGTCTCCTAGAAAGGGCATCTGCATTTCCATGTTTCCTGCCGGCTCGATGTTCAACAACAAAGTGATATTCTTGCAGCCGTTCCAGCCACCTAGCCATCTGTCCTTCAGGGTTCTTAAACTGGAGCAGCCATTTAAGGGAAGCGTGATCCGTTCTGAGGAGGAATTCTTGGCCATACAAGTATTTGTGAAAGTGTTCTAGACTCTTGACGATGGCAAGCAATTCTTTCGAGTCACACAGTAGTTCTTTTCGGCTTTTGATAGGACTTTGCTGAAGTAGCCCACTACTCGCTCTTGGCCATCTTGTACTTGGGAAAGAACTCCGCCAACTCCAATGTTGCTTGCGTCCGTGTCCACTATAAATGGTTGTCCAGGTATTGGGTATGTCAAAATCGGGGTAGTGCAGAGAGCCTCTTTCAGCGTCTCAAAGGCTTGCTGGCATCTCGGAGTCCATTCGAACGGGACGTTGTCTTCTGTCAGTTTATGAAGAGGCTTGGCAATGTCCGAGAATCCTTGGACGAATCGTCGATAGTATGTGCATAGGCCGAGAAAACTTCGAACTTGATGCTTGTCTTTAGAAACCGGCCAGTTCTTTATGCACTCTTTCTTCTCGGGTCTGTTTTCACACCGTTTGGAGTAATAATGTGGCCTAGGTATCTAACCTCCTTTTGGAACAGACTGCACTTCTTCGGGTTCAACTTCAGGTTCGCTGCTTTCAGCTTCTTGAACACTTCGGACACGTTCTTCAGGTGCTCCTGGAAAGAGCGTCCCAGCACCACCACGTCGTCCAAGTAAATCAAGCAGGTCTCCCAATGCAGGCCATGAAGTACAGTTTCCATCAGTCGTTCAAAAGTGGCAGGGGCATTACATAGACCAAATGGCATTACATTGAATTGCCACAATCCATTTCCGGTAGTGAACGCGGTCTTTTCCTTGTCTTCTGGGCTGACCTCGACTTGCCAATATCCACTCTTTAAATCCAAAGTGGAAAACCATTGCGCACCAGCCAAGGTGTCCAGAGTATCGTCAATTCTTGGTAGTGGGTAACTGTCTTTCTTGGTGACGTCATTTAATTTTCTGTAGTCCACACAAAATCGGGTGGAGCCGTCTTTCTTCTTGACCAGGACTACAGGAGAAGCCCAAGGACTCTGAGATGGCTCTATGGTGCCTTGATTTTGCATCTCGATTAACATCTTGTTAACTTCTTCTCGCTTGGCTAGTGGAAGTCCTCGTGGTGGCTGCTTTATAGGAGATGATGAACCAGTATCGATTCGATGCTTCACTACATTTGTTCTCCCAAAGTCGCCTGGTTTAAGTGCAAACACATCTTCATTTTCACTTAGCAGCTCTTCCAGTTGTTCCACCTCCATCTCTGTTAATCTTTCTTTGGCCCTATCCACGATGTCCCTTAGACATTCCGGTAGACTGGTTTTGTTTGGTTTCTTCTCCATTTCGTTGTTTTCTTTGAGTGTTCTGACCATGGTAACAGGTTCACAGACTCCTACTTTAGTTCCCTTTGTAATTTTCTGTGGAAAGGTTTTCAGATTAACTACCCGTACTATTGTTGTTTTCTCTGGTTTAATCAGGGTGCGGCCGGTGACTATAGATTTATTGAACAGATCCGGATTACTGGGTTCCACCACTCCAACACTGCAAGACATTTCCCCATCCATTACAGTGGCAACCAATGTTTCGGTCTGACCAGGTAGTACCACATCTTCTTTAACAACGAGTCTCCGTACAGCGTTATTCTCAGTGGTGGTCGTTAGCACTACTTCCTCACCCATTATCCGTAGCGTACCAGCATTCAAATCTAAGTTCACCTCTTTTGCTCGTAGTAAGTATAGTCCGAGTATGACATTGTCCGATATATCTGCTACCAGGGCCCTGTGTTTGAATTTGACGTCTCCTAATTCTATGTCAAGCTCGCATTCCCCCTTGACTGGCAGTTGTTGTCCATTGGCTGTTGTAAGGACATAACGCTTGGCAGGGCTCTTAATACGCCAGTCACCAATAATATCCGGTCGTACAATAGTTCTTGCCGCTCCAGTGTCAATTACCATAGGGAACATACGACCAAAAATAATGCCTTCTACTAGCAAGGAGTCAGAGTCCTGGAGACGTGATAACGTAACTTCTTCTCGTGGGGCATGGTAGGAGGACGCAGCCGGCTTTTGCCCCGTCAAGCCGGCTGACCCTAATTTTCCTGTGTAGCTGCCGCCTGGGAGTCGCGCTTTTGCTGATCCGTGACCGGGGCCCTACACTGTCTTTTAGATGTCCTGTCTGTCCACAGTTCCAGCATTTAAGAAGGCGATCCCTTCGACTATCAAATTGTTCTTTCTTTAGCCCAGTAGATGGGCTGAATTTATCAATAATCTCCTTTAGCGTCTTTATTAGGTCTCCATTTGCCATACTATCGCTGTTATCACTGATGACCCGAACTTTAACATGTCTACCGGATGCCATCTTTGCTGCCTCGAATTCCAGTGCATGTGAAAGGGCGTCATTCAACGTTTTAGGTCTAGCGAGCCGTAGTGCCTGCTGAGTTTCGCAATCTCTTAGGCCGTCGATAAAAACTTGGATGGAGAGCTGATCTACAAATTCGGACGGGGCTGTTGGATAAGCCAATCGAACCAGTCTGGCAACATCGGTCTCAAAATGTTGTAAATTCTCTCCACTTTGTTGGTGACGATTTTTCAATTGTGCCTGGTACACTTGCTGCAGTGTTTATCCCCATATCTCATTTCCATATGCTGTTTTAGAATATCGTAGCTATTCTGTTGCCCAGCAGGAACTCCTTGTAAGACGTCAAGAGCTTCCCTCGTAGAGCAACTATCAGAGCTGTAGCCTTTTCATAGTCAGACCATTCGTTTGCCTCAGCTGCTGCTTCGAACTGACGCAGATATGCATTCCAGGAAACCTTGCCGTCGAATTCAGGGGTCTCGTCTTCTGAGTTCGGATAACAGGTCCTTCTGATTTGATTACGCCCTCCTTTGCTATCTTGTCTAATTTATGTCGAAGCTCTTCGCAGGTTTCTCTAACCAAGTTTATTTCTTCGTCTATTTCTTGTTTTTGTGCTAACATTTCTTCGTTGATTTCTTTTCTTTGTTCTAACAGCTTCTCTTCTACTTGTTTTTCCACTTTATGTGACTGCTCCTCTAGTTTTTCTTCTAGTGTATTCTCCAATTTTTCTAACTTTGTCTGCATTTCTTTCGTTTGATCTCTCATTTCCTGTTGTATTGTCTGTATCTGATCTTTCATTTTACACCCTTGTTTTTCTAATTTCTCCTGCATTGTTTGGGACTGATCTTCAATTTTATGCCCTTGTTCTTCAAATTTTTCTTGCATTGTTTTTGTCTGGTCTTCTATTTTATTTTGCATCGTTTGCATCATTTCTAACAGTTTCGCCAGTTGTGCATCCATGTTGACTTGGCTTCTAGTTACAGGCATCCACTCTATTTGAAATGTTCTAGAATGTCCAGGAATATGTTTGTAAATGTCACCGTTGACTTCCTTACAATGAAACGAGTGCAGTGATATGCCACACTTGGGTATTTGTCTCACTCCGGTATAAAGTTCTAGAATGTTCGAGAATGTTCTTCGCAAATAACACCGTTTACTTCCTTAAGTCACGACGAGTGCGGTGATATGTCACACTTGGGTCTTTGTCTCACTTCGGTAGAAAGTTCTAGAATATTCGAGAATGTCTTTCGGAAATACCACCGTTCACTTCCTTGAGTCACGACGAGTGCGGCGATATGTCACACTTGGGTCTTTGTCTCACTTCGGTACAAAGTTCTAGAATGTTCGAGAATGTCTTCGCAAATACCACCGTTCACTTCCTTGAGTCACGACGAGTGCGGTGATATGCCACACTTGGGTCTTTGTCTCACTCCCGTACAAAGTTCTAGAATGTTCGAGAATGTCCTTCGCAAATACCACCGTTCACTTCCTTGAGTCACGACGAGTGCGGTGATATGCCACACTTGGGTCTTTGTCTCACTCCCGTACAAAGTTCTAGAATGTTCGAGAATGTCCTTCGCAAATACCACCGTTCACTTCCTTTCGACAAGACGAGTGCGGTGATATATCACACTTGGGTCTTTATTCCACCCACGCACAGAGTTCCAGAAAGTTCTTTCAACTTCCACTTAAACCCATTCACGCACAGGGTTCCAGAAAGCTTCTCAAACTTCCAGTTAAATCCCACTTCTGACACCAAATTGTCACGGATTTCCCAATCCGTCTTTTCTTACTTCCAGAAAAAACAATCCGTTAATTAATTACTTCTTTATTAACTACTGATCACTACTAATTACAGGTCAACTAAACACTTATTTAATTAATCGCTATCTAAATCACTTTGATATCTCCAACTAAACACTTTAATTCAGACTGTAATACAAGACTTATACAAGACTAACTAACTCGGCCGTTTATTCTTCTTTTATAGACCCAACGAATATTCCAGATATATTCCAGTATCTCTAGATCCCTTTTCTCGTACGACTGGAACGCTTCTCGTCGATTCCCGATTTTTCCAGGCCGATCTCGATCACGGCATGTTGTTTGTTTACCAGAATGGCGTAGGGGCGATCGGGGCAATCTTAGGCAATTCGCGGTGCCACAGTCGTCGGTTTGGGAGTGAGTGGGGCAAATTCCGTGACAATATGCTTCATCTGTAAATAAAATGTTTTTGCTGAAATTGATATCATGGGCTCTTTGATCTTGTATAAAATTACAAAATGTTAAACGTTTTTCAGGGTCAATGGGTTCATGAACCGGTCATGAACCGATTGAATGTGGTACGGATGTAGTAACTGCTCCTTCAAAACATTATGAACTATGGTTTTGGTATCCTTATTTCTTGTCCAATGCGTCTTGCACTCATTTTTGGGTTCTCTTCTATCTTATCTAGGATTTGTTCCTCCACCTTTATAGTTTTCGTGGTACGTTGACTCCTTGAACTGTATTCATTTGGTGGAAGGAACCAAATTCGCGAAGTCGCCTTTCGATGTTGGCAAAAGTTTGATGATTTGACACTTGTCGATGAGGGAATCTGTCCGTGTAGACCCTAACACTTTTGCGGCCGTTATCTTGACAAACTCCATAAACCAAAAGCATATCCACTTGTTCGGAATATGTATACGTATCCATGGTGAAATATTGAAAAATGAGGAACATAAACAAACACAACAATAACAACAACAAATAAAGTAAGATCTAAAGTAACTAAGTAATTGAGCAAGAAGAATAAATCGAGAGACTAACTTCAGTAGCTGATTAGATTTGACATACAACTGATACTTAAAATATCAGAGCCTACTTCTGGTACTTCGTTATTTGTTGCAGAACAAATGCTGATATTGTTGACATACGAAAAATATTTTTTCTGCCTAAAGTACTCATCTGTTCAAAATTCTGAAAGTGTAAAAAAGTTTCTAAATAAAGTCAACTACTAATAGAAAAAATGAGAGTAATTGCACAGGGGTTAAAAATATGTGCTTATATTTGCATGATACATGATTTTTCTTATATTTCTAATGACTGCAAAAGATTTTAAATAATGTCAAAAAGTGCCGGTTAGACTTATAACTGCGTAGCTCAAGAATGATTAACATCGATCAAGTCGTTTTCGAGATATTCGGAATAAACAAAAAATTTTCGCGAACTTTGGTGCTCCCTAGCGGCGAAACGAAGCAATTTTGGAAATAAGTAAATTGGGCTAAATCGGCTTATTTTGAACCCAGGAGTCTGTGGTCTTCCGTTGTACACGTCTTTTCCGGACACCCTGTATATTTTCCATTGCAACATGTCTAAATTTTCCATGTGAAATGTTTTTACCAAACTAATATTTGATTATACGAGACAGAAAAGTTTACTTTGGTTTTGTTACCAAGATTTTTCTGTAATAGAATAGTTTCAAAAGTGCTATCTTTTAATATATTAGTGGCAAAATTTTGCCGACCGAACTATTATGAGCGTGACACGAGATTGACTTAAAAATTTGAATATGGCGGAATATTTATGAGTACTGTGAGCACCAATAGATGGCGCTAGGTGTCCCTCCAGGCTTTTTAATAGAAAAGGAAAAATATAATAGTTGGAGAAAGGGTCACTAGTTAGCGCTGTTGTTTGTTACCTCCAAATACCATGGAGTTTCCATCTATAGTATTGATTTATCTAGGGTCAATTATCATATATATCAGCGTCCAAACGGTTTATTTTATGGTATTTTATCATATGGTATACAAACTTGTTTTATGTAATGTATTACATATGATTTAGTTTCTTTGAATCTATAGTTACTCTCAGATAATTTTTATAAAAATAACAAAACGATTCAGTTAATTATATAGTAGTATATTTTGTATATTATATGTATTTATAACAAAACGATTCAGTTAATTATATGTATATTCACAACCGACAGGTGGCGCCACTTATATCTCACTGATACTGTGTAATCGGATTTTGGTAAGATATCTACAAGATTTAGGCATTGGCACAGTATACTAAGCAATTAGTACGGAATCTTAGACAATTTATGAATGAAATACGTCTGGCATAGTGATGGGCAAAACCGTTATTTTCAAATAACAGTCGCAACTGTTATCGTTGTTTTTAAATAATAGTTCAAAATAACAGATAACTGTTATTGACTTTCAAAATTCAAAATGTTTCTATGAATGGTATCGACTGATTACAGGATACACCGTACCCGTTAATCACGGCCCATAAAACTGAAGAGAATTGTTGATTGAATAATTATTTATTTAAAATATTAGCACTTTGTTACTCATATGTTTTCTAAATATTTATGCAGTTATTTTTATTTAAACAATTTTTTAATAGTAACGAACATTTATTTTTATCTGGCTGTTCTGTTTTTCAAATTTTGTATTTTTAAATAAATACAATTTAGAAACCTAATCCAGCCTTAAATTTAATATATCATACATCCAATTCTCTTATTTCATTGTTTTACCAAAATAAAAATCAAATACACTGAAATAAAATGAAACTAATTTTTCTGCCGGTATTAACATACATTGATAACTATTTTTGAAAATATTGAAAATTATAAATGAATGGGTCTACGCTATTATAACGTATCCACGTTATTTTCTAAACACTGTGTTGCGATGAACTGAAACTGTTATCGGTGATCGTCGCTGCTGAGAACCCTAAAAACTGCGATCTGTAATTCACCGTCACCTTCAATCCACTGTTAGACCGTTACGTTATTTTGCAAACGCTGTTGTTGTGAACTGGAACTGTTTTCGGTTATCGCCGTTGTTGAAAACTCTAAAGACTGCGAGCGGTTGTTCGCTACTCTACCGCGACGAATATTTCAAAGGACGGCTTCGCGTTAGCTCGCGGCCCGTACTCACATGCTCTGCGCAGCTGCCTCCCAGTGGGACTGTGACAACTGATACCTGTTATTTTGGCAGACAAATAACAGTCGTTGTCGTTGTTGAACAGATAACAGTTATAGAATAACAGATATGCAAATAACAACCCATCTCTAGTCTGGCAGTTTTAAATACCCCCACTTTAGAAAAAGTCGCCAAGAATATGGCGTATCCCACAGAACATACGAAAAAATTGCTAATAATTTGGCGTAAACATAACCAAAGTTGTTTACACGACATACAAAGCTGGAATATAAGTACAATAACGATAACGAGTGGATAATCATGTAATAATGTCAAAAATTCAAAAAACCTGACACAGAAATTATAGTAATAACTGTCAGTCGCCAACAAGATGGTGGATTTTTGGAAGACGCGGGAAAGCTGAGTTTCCCTACTGATTGGTTAGTATACTGTGGGCATTGGCAACACATTTGGCAACAGTGTTGCCAGTAGGGGAGTAGGGGTACAATTGTACTTTTCAGTACACTTTCTAGGCCGGAGTAAAGAAGTACATCTTTCACAGATTTAGTACATTTTCGTTAATTTACACGTTGACAGTTGACAGCTTAATTGACAATTTTAATTGATCGACGAACGAGTAAGTAAAGTATAGATGAACTCTTACAAGATACAAACACTAGTGATGTGCAAAACCGTTATTTTCAAATAACAGTTGCACAGGATACACCGTACCCGTTAATTACGGCCCATAAAACTGAAGAGAATTTTTTACTGCATAATTATTTGTTTAAAATAAGCAATTTGTTACTCGTATATTGTCTAAATATTTATACAGTTATTTTTATTTAAACTATTTTTTAATAGTAACGAACATTTATATTTTTATCTGGTTCTATTTTTAAAATTTTGTTTTTTTGAAATAAATACAATTTAGAAACCTAATCCAGCCTTAAATTTAATACATCATACATCTAATTATCTTATTTCATTGTTTTACCAAAATAAAAATGTCAAATACACTGAAATAAATTGAAGCTAATTTTTCTGCCGGTATTAACATACATCGTTAAGTATTTTTGAAAATATTTAAAATAATAAAAGAATGGGTCTACGCTCTTATAACCATTGTTTATCCATTATTATTTATTAAAATACAAAGACAATGTTATAACGTATCCACTGTTACGTTATTTTCTAAACACCGTGTTGCCCTGAACTAAAACTGTTATCGGTGATCGTCGTTATTGAGAACTCTAAAAACTGCGATCTGTGATTCACCGTCGTTTTTAATCCGCTGTTAGACCGTTACGTTATTTTCCAAACGCCGTTGTTGTGAACTGGAACTGTTATCGGTTATCGTCGTCGTTGAAAACTCTAAAGACTGCGAATGGTTGTTCGTTACTCTACCGTTCCATAAGACGGCTTCGCATTTTGCTTTAGCTCGCGGCCTATACTCACTTACTCTGCGCAGCTGCCTCCCACTGGGACTGTGACAACTGACAACTGATACCTGTTATTTTGGCAGACAAATAACAGTTGTTGTCGTTGTTGAACAGATAACAGTTATAGAATAACAGATATGCAAATAACAACCCATCTCTAAAAACACAAAGAATTATTGTGTTTGTTTGTTTCTTTATAATAACAGACTTAAAACGAGATATAACTTTAAGCATAGGAAAAAGAGCCATTTTCTATTTTTAAAGAGTCCGCAATTTTGCTTTAGATTTCTATGATATATTATTTGCAAAAGCATACACATTTACTTTCTATGAAATTGACAGATCATTCTTATAAAAAAGTATCGCTATTAACGTCTTTATTGAAATGGAGTGTCAAAAAAAATTCGACTAATGAATTTTCTGTATCAGTTTTGAAGAAACCCCACACCTAAGTGAAATTTCTCGGTGCGTCACTGTCTCTATGTGAAATAATTTATGCACCTTGTGCTCATTTACGAGAAAAATTTTCAAAATGAAAGCTTAATGGGCCAGGGAGATCGTTGGGCCAAAGGGTAATCCTTCAGTTATTTGTATAAAGGGGGAACATTGTTCAATTGTTACAACCTGGCTAATTAGCATTGCAGGAAAAACACCAGTGTTCTGGCCTTTGCCGGATGACAGTTATTAATTTGTTAATTACCCAGGTTGCAACGATTGAAAAATAAACGATCATATTTGCAATAACTTTGCAGCAATGGTTCGTCTCATGATCCTACAGTTAATGCAAAAAAATCTGTTTTTCTAGAGATTTCGGGCGTGAACTTATTAATTTGTTAATTAGCGAGGTTGTAACAATTGAACAATTATATTTGCAAAACTTTTATGCCGATGGTTCGCCTTAAAAAGCCAGAAATCCTGTAAAAAAATCCGGTTCTCTAGTGATTCCGGGAGTAGAGTTATTAATTTGTTAATTAGCCAAATTCTAACAATTGAAAAATAAACAATGACGTGCAACAACCTTGTGCCGATGGTTCTCCCCATGATCCCAGAGTTATTGCAAAAATCTGGTTCTCTAAGGATTCCGGGAGTAGAGTTATTAATTTGTTAATTAGCGAGGTTGCAACAATCGAACAATAAACAATTATATTTGCAAAAATCTTGTGCCGATGGTTTGCCTTAATAAACCAGAAATCCTGGAAAAAAATCCGGTTCTCTAGTGATTTCGGAGGTGGAGTTTTTAATTTGTTAATTAGCCCAGTTACAACAATTTAACAATAAATAATAAAGCTAACACCAAAGTGATAAAGAGGACCCTCGAAAACCCCCGAGAGAACATTTTCCAGACATTTTCGTTGAATCGTGTGTGACATTTGCCATATGTTCAACAAAAATGGGTCATTTGTTAAATAAACAATTAAAAATTTGCGAGCGTACAGAGGTTAGATGTTATAAACAATTCCCTGAACATTTTGCAGAAAACCGCATCTCAATCGGACCTCTCCGCAAAAAGTTGCAAATGAAATGCTAATTTGACGCGACTAACCATCTTATGAGCTCCGAACTGTGAACCGATTTCCTTCTTTCCACCACTTCTTTCTTGATATCTCTTTCGTGCAGTACACTAGCATACTCGTTACATCTTTTCCGAGATCTTTTTTTAACTTCAAGAACTCTTTTTCTTTACTTTCCTTGCTTAAACTGAAATAGAAATAAAAAATGTCTGACATATTTTATTTGTTTTAAGTAAATATAAAATATACTTATAAATGTATACAGAACGAATAAAAGTTTCTCAGTCTCTTTTGTTTCGTACTGCTGGATACTCGTATACTACCAGATGACACATACTATATAGGAGGAAACTTAGCTAATACAGGTTTTAAAAAAGTATTAAATATATAAATATTTTTATAATTTTATAGTAAAGTCAGTTTAATTTAGCTAAATGCAAATATAAAATTATGCTACCTACATAAAACTCTCTTGTTTTATGTGGTGAGCTTTAAATACTAGATGTACAGGACTGAATGGCATTTTTCAGAGCTTGATAACTTTTCTCTGGCGAAGATAATGCTATAGTACTACTAGAATTTTCAGGAAGTGCACTGCAATTTATTATTGACAAAATTAATCAAAAGTGATAAAGATTATGAAACTACCTAGTCTCTAGGTGAGATATAACTGGTCTGCTACTTTCTGCTCGGCCTAAGCGGCTCGACTTGCAGAAAGCGACCTACAATATCGTAGGTACTTAACCGCAGACTCTCGCCCCGGGCGATGCGCCATTAAATCTATAAATGATACTGCAGAAAACAACTACTCCGCGGGCTAATGCCCCGACCGGCATTGAATTATACCTGCAGTATCTGTGTGAAACAGCCAAGAAGGCCTGGGACCTACCATTATCATGATAGCTAAGAATGTTAAGGCTTTTTCCAGGGCTGTGGTATTGTAATATTGTTTGTGTGTTACTGTTGATTTAAGTACCTATATTTTGTAAATAGTTTAATTTATCATTACAACAGAATTACAGATATTTGTTTGAATCGGGGTTTTCTCTGCCTGTGCTCTTTTCTGTGAATTCAACGCTGAGTACGGCACTCTAATTCTCATTTATATTCCACTCAGTCATTTATAGTTAAGTCAGGTTTTTGTTAATAATCTTCATTGTCGACAGAAAATAAATAAAGTAGTTGTATTTATTATTTTTATAATCTTCCCCTAATTTTGTACATAGCTAACGTATCCAAGGTAAGTTAATAAATAAAAGAAATAAAAAATAAACACAAGACGTACTTAAATTTTAATTGTAGCTCTAGTAATCTTTATTATTTTGCTTTGCAAAATAGAACAATGGCATTTTCATTAATTTGAGTTTTATTGTCATAGAATGAAGTGAGCCTAACCACCCATCCTACCTGCTGTGCTTTGCTTTGAGATGCTGTCCACCGTTTGTCAAAATTGAGTTATAAGAACTGATTGACAAGACAGAGATTTACGTAATTTCTTAATAACTTAAAAATAGTCATGAGCTAATTTGTTTAATATATTTTTTTATTGGATCGGTCAGTGGTCGCGCGGTTTAAGGCGCCAGTACTTGAATCGAGGTGACTGGATCGCTGTGGGTTCGACCCCTGCAGCCGGTAGACCGTATATAAGCTATATTCGTCGAGAGATTGGCACCCTCTCTGCGGGTATGGTAGGGTGGAAGAATGTTGACTTGGGTCAATGTGACAGATTGATACCGGTTGGCATGTAACTACCCCCCTAATTAATGAGGTTTTCCAGGTTTCCCTCATTCCTGCACTGAATGGTGGTTAGGACCTACCAACGTAAGTCGTTCCTGGGCGCAAATGCGGCCTGCTTAATAATAATATGCCGCCCCCTCTCCCGCACAAGTCTTCGACTTCTGGGCTAATCCTCGTGATTAGAATGAGGGGAAGAGATATTATTATTATTAACATACCGCTTTCAGGCGTAACTGAAAAGTGGTATCTACTAAATGTTTACACTATCAAAAGTAACACAGAGCGATAGATTTTTTTATACAAATTGCATATAAATTGTTAAAAAATTAGTTTAACTTTCAAGCTAAAGGAGATTTTTCTTATAATTGATATTAATATTACAATTGCGTAAAAAAATCATTTTCAAAATAATCCAATTTTTAAAATATAAGTTTTTTTTACTTCAACATCAATTGCAGAATAGTTACAAAAATAGTTTTATTTTTTAACAATTTTTCATACGATTTGCTGCGCTAAAGAATGTCGATGTAATTGTAAACAGCCCTGGTAAGTATAAAATATTGATTACTCCCTGTATAAAATTTGACATTTGGCTTAGAAGATGTCCGCGCGCTACATTAGAAAGTTTGCGCATCTTGACGAACATTCTCCCTACTCCATTTCTCTGGTTGACACATCCCTTGTGGGGCCTTTACACAGGTTAGATTCAGATGATGTTTCGATCTGTTTGTTTCGATTGTTATTCGCAAAGTTGTTAAATGGTTTTCTATTGGTTTATATTTTTACAATGGAATGGACCTTTTTGAAGCTATACTCGCGGCAAGAATTCACGTATGACGTAAGACGTCTGAATTCTTAGCCTGGCTGATGTTACGCTATTGTTTTTATTGTCAACGTAATTTTCGATATTTGGTTGCGTTAAAAACAATCATTTTTTGCAATTTAGTGCAATATACAGGGTGAGTCAGTTTCTTGTAGACTAACTTTAACAGAAGATAGAATACATATTTTTAAGAAGAAAAGTTCCTATAAACATATGTCGTAGAAGGCTTTGTTTCCGAGATAGGGGGTGTTGAATATAATTTTTTGTTCTTGAATTTTTATTATAACTTATAAAGGATGCTTAGATCTTTTTCATATTTGGGGATAATACCTGTTAATTAAGGGGCATAAAACAAGCAATAAGAATGTTAAAAACAGCACATTGGCGGAGTGGAGGTGCTCAACCTCTTTCTGAAACGGAACTTATACGCCAATGACTATCTAAAAACCTATTATTTTCATTATCTACATACAGTTTTCCAAAAATAATGTCCCTTCTTCTGTTTCGAAATGCATGTGTGTTTCTGAGTTATTTTGATTTTTAATGTTGATGTGGTACTAAATTAAGTAATTTATTTATTATCAATTACACAAGTAAGTATACACGGACCTGAGCAACCAAAAGCTGTTTATAAGGTAAATTTGGGGGCTGAATCCAAATCAGCAGCCCGTTTTTTAAAATTGGTTCTAGTTTTCGAAATATTCAATAAATTAATTATTTTACTATTTTTGACCATTAACGGCCATTTATTGAATTAAAAAGTATAAATCAGAAATGAGCAGAGGTTGAACTGAATCTTTTATATTGCTTGGGATCTGTTTCGCTATATCTTGTTGTAGCCGCTCTCCATTCTCGTCGCTCGTGTTGCCCAAGTTTTGTGGGGGGGAAAATCAGGATGTGAATGCAGAAAATTTATCTTGAGATACATTTAGAGACATTAGATCGGTCAATGGTCGCGCGGTTTAAGGCGTTAGTACTTGAATCGAGGTGACTAGATCGCTGTGGGTTTGACTCCCGCAGCCGGTAGACCGTATATAAGCTATATTCGTGGAGAGGATAGGCAACCTCTCTGCGGGTATGGTAGAGTGGAAGAATGTTGGCTTGGTTCAATATGAGAGATTGATACCGGTTAACGTTTGACTACCCCCCTAATTAATGAGGTTTTCCAGGTTTCCCTCATTCCTGCACTGAATGGTGGTTAGGGCCAAGTCGTTCCTGAGCGCAAATGCGGCTTGCTTAATAATAATATGCCGCCCTCTCCCGCACAAGTCTTCGATTAACTATTTATTATTATTATTCGAGCTCCAATCTTGTGATAATTTTGCAAAAAATGCATTTGTCATGATTTTTCCACGTTTTCCGAGAATATAACATCCACAAACGTAACAAAAACACTTTCAATCGACTGCAACGTTTTCTCTGCATTTTCACACGTTCCGAAGCACAATCACAGTACAAAAACAAGTTCCAAAGATGTTCGATGCAGCGTGGTCAGCTAATAGCCGTTATAAGAGCTCAGTACTGTCACCATGCGAACTCGAAAACTAGAACCAATCTTGACACACGGATTGAAGATCTGAGTTCAGGGCATCAAATAACGTTAATAATCGTTCTCGTCTGCTCAGGTTCAAAAGTTGACCCGAATTTGTAAACTTGTGTTATTGGCTAAATATTTAATTCTTTCAACGAAACCTACCTAAATATGGTTTGTTAAGGATTCTAAAAAGCCGAAATCTCGTATTATATTTCGGCATCCAGTCCGAAGATATCACCAATTTACTATGTAGTTCGCACCGCCCGTACTACTGCGGACAAGTGTTTAAAGACAGACATCTCCCCCTACCTCTACCACTTCCCGCTGCTTAGTTCTAGTTTCATCATTCGTCTTCTTTGCTCGATGCGTGCAGGTGGGACCGTGAGTTCGGCGTAAGTATTTCCATTAAACACATTTTTCCTTTTTGGATATGGGTAAATCTAAGAAGAGACATCGTTCTCCGAGTAGCGAGGAGTCTTAAAACGACGATTTACGTCGAGACCTGCTTAAACGTCTGAAAAAGTTAGAAAGACGACTAAATAAAAATAAAACGAAGTCGAATCGTAACTCACGTTCTAGGGCAATGGAACGGGCAGTACATCGCTCGCCTAGGTCTCGTACACCGGTAAGGCCGGTTTCAGAGCTTCATGTGCGGCGCTCTGCATCGCCGACTTACACGGAGGGTTCTGACCATCGCCCGCGCGGCGTGGCTGGCCCTAGCGTTGTCGTTAGTAGGGAACACGTAAATGATGATCCACCTCTCTCATTATTAACAACGATATAGAGTTGCCGGAGGAGGTTTTAAATATTTTAGGCAAGGATCCATCAAAAGAGGGTAATGTATCTTATAGTTTACATAAGGCTATAGCATCTCGCTGGAACAATACAATAAGTAGTGGCTTATCTAAAGAGGATCAAACCTTGCTCGTGGAGCGTTATACGTTACCAAACAATTGTAACTTATCTTCGCCATTTATTAACCCTGAAATAAAAACTATTATGTCAGTTCCCTATATAAATAAATATGCTAACCATGCAGAGACCCAGAACCAATTAGGGCGGGGTCTTGCAGCTCTGGGAAAAGGAATTACTTTGATTTTAGATAATGTTGAAAATATTCCTAATAAAAATGAGTTGCTAACATGTTTATCGGATTCTGGCCGAATATTTACAAATCTTTTTTATAACATTACGACTACTCGCCGTAGTCTTATAACCCCAATCCTGAACAAAAATGTAAAGGTGTTAGTTGAGGATATAGTCCCGACTGAGTTTCTCTTCGGGCCGGATATCGGGGAAAAAATAAAAATTGCCAAAAATTTAGAAAGTTCAGGCAAGGATTTAAAATCTCTACCTCTTTCAAACTATAACAGGTTTAAGAGAGGAGGGGGAAGTCAACCTGGAACTAGCCGGACTGAGGTTCAATCGTTAAACAGGCAACGCCCAGTGCGTCGTCCGAGGGAGACGAGACCAGCGAAAGGGCTGTCCTCGAAGGAGGTATACGGAACGAGGTATCGACGCAAGCATTAACACAGGTAAGTTTACCTTTGGCAGGCAGACTTAAGTTGTTTTACGAAAAGTGGTTATCATTAACTTCAAATAAAGTTATTTTGCAATGGATTAAAAGTTACAAATTGCCACTCAAGGAAATACCATCGCAAATATGTCTTCCTGCTGAGCCTAAATTATCAGTTAATGAGGTGAGTCAGATGCAAAAAGCAATAGCTGATTTATTAAAAAAGGGGGCGATAGAAAAATGCTCGCCCCAGCCAAAACAGTTCATATCCAAGATGTTTCTCGCAGATAAACCTAATGGTAAAAAGCGATTTATTTTAAATCTAAAGCAGTTAAATCAGTACATTTTAGCACCTCATTTCAGAATGGAGGATATTAGAACAGTAACAAAACTGATTCAAAAAGACATCTTTCTAGCATCCATTGACTTAAAGGATGCGTACTTCCTGGTGGCGGTGGATAAGAAACATAAAAGATATCTCAGACTCAGATTCCAAAACGAACTTTTTCAGTTCACATGTATTCCCTTTGGCCTTGCCTCGTCTCCTTTTGCCTTCACGAAATTAATAAAGCCTGTTTTAAAATATCTTAGAGCTAAGGGTATAACTTGTGTGAACTACTTAGATGATTTTTTGATTTTTGGAGATACCTTTGAAATATGTTCCCAAAATTTAACCAAGACAATTAAATTATTGCAAGCTTTAGGTTTTGTCATTAATTTTGAAAAGAGCAGTTTAGTACCTAGCGTGAGGTGTAAATTTCTCGGTTTTATTTTTGACACTAAATATTTAAGGATAGAACTTCCTTTGGAAAAGAGAAACAAACTTAAGAAGTGGATAATGTACTTTCAATCTAAAAAGCAATGCAAAATAAGACAATTTGCATAGTTTATTAGCTTTCTAGTGTCTGCATGTCCTGCAGTCAAATACGGGTGGCTCTATACCAAGTTTTTCGAAAGGGAGAAATTTAAAGCTCTTAGGAAGAACAATATGAATTACCAGGCAAAAATGGTTTTGCCAAACACCCTTTCTGATGACTTGTCTTGGTGGTCGCAAAAAATAAATACAACTTACAATAAAATCCGATATGATTTATACAAATTCGAAATTTACACCGATGCCTCACTGACAGGTTGGGACGCTTGTGCTCAAGGTCAACGTACTAGGGGCTGGTGGAATGAATCGGAGAAAACAGAGCATATAATTTTTTTAGAGCTTCAAGCCATTGTCCTCGGCTTGAATTGTTTTTCTAAAAACATGAGTAATTGTAATATCCTTATAAGATCTGATAACACCACAGCCATTGCCTGCGTTAACCGCATGGGTAGTATTCAACTTGCTAAATTAAATTGTTTAGCTAGGGCTTTGTGGCAGTGGTGCGAAGAAAGAAATATATGAATATTCGCAGCTTATATCAAATCGGAGGATAACTGGGAGGCCGATAAAGAATCAAGGGTATTACTTCCTGAAACTGAGTGGTCATTGGCCCCTTATGTATTCGCCAGTATAGTAATACGTTTCGGCTTACCCAGTATTGATTTATTTGCATCAAAAGATAACTACAAATGCGTGAGATATGCCTCGTGACACAAAGACCCCGGAGCAATGGTGTCTGATGCATTTACAGTTTTTTGGGGAAGTGAATTTTTCTACGCATTCCCTCCATTTTCCTTAATCTTACGGGTACTCCAAAAAATTATAATTGATAAAGCAACATGCATTATTGTAGTTCCTCATTGGCAAAGCCAATCATGGTACCCTCTTTTTGTAAAA